>CM061921.1:54502387-54528387 GCA_031002005.1 Vandiemenella viatica
AATATCGAGCAGTGTCATATTTCCTAGCAGTTGCAATATTTCCAGTTAATTACCATTATTAGTAGTATTTAGTGTTTCAGATCCAATGCTTCCCCTGAACAAGAAATTATTGCGTATTAAAAAGAATATTTTGGACATCATTCATTCGACGATAGAAGGCCGCCGTGATTTTTCTTCTTTAATCTGTATTTACAAATGCTTGTCTATTGCACTGAAGTACTTTGGACGAGTCAATGCTTCTACATCACTCAGCATTGTGTGCTGGTGATTTGAGGAAGTTTTGCGAGATTTTAGATGAATAAACAAGACTAAAAGCAAAATACTTTATATGCAGATTTAGAGTAAACAAACCATCTTCTTATATAAGTTTCTTTATTTGACATTACTCTTTGAAAATGCGTATTTGAAAAATTACGTCCACGATATTTCCTTTGATTTTTTCATTGCTCGAATAATTATTTCATCTCTGACTGCAGGGTCAATGAGTGTCCATTCTGAAATATTATCATAATTTGTACCTTCAAAAGCCGACGGTGGTGGTATGGATGCTATCCCCCATTTTAAAGTGTAGACAACGTTGCGGCCATAGAAAAATCTCCATGTACTTGCTGCTCTTTATCATCATGAGTCTCATCTGATGAAAATAAGTATTCTTCCGTCATGTGTTGAACTAGTTCTAATGACGATTCAGATGAAATCTAAAAAAAATTGAAAGTAATTTTGAAGCCTTCTCAGTTTCACCTTGTTTTATTATTATTATTTTAAAAAAAGAGTTCTGTCTTGTGTGTAAAAGATACATTACATGTTGTAAATATTTATGTTACCAACTTTAATTGCAATCACCTAAGATCTTGCATTGTCGAAATAGATAAGTTGGTTGAATCTCATCTCATGCACATGTACCCACTTGCAAAATGACTGTGCCGGATCCAGAGGAAGGAAAACCGGAGTGCTTACCATGGGCGTCAGAATAATCTTCAAAGGGGCGGTAAATGACAAATTCGTGGGCGGTTACCTAGTTCCTTAGCTCTGCTGCCCTGAGTGCAACCCTCAGGGGGCGGAAAATCAAACAACAGCTTTAAACTGCTGCGGGCGACAAATTCATTTTTGAAGTAGTGGCAGTCGCAGGTCTTAGCCGCTGCTCGGAAAATTCGTGGAGCCGCCATTGGTGAATGAACTGCAAGACTACAAGAAAACAGGTGCAGGAGGCGCGGCACGACCTCGGAATTATGGAACTTGTTGTGGTTTTCTTGAGTGGAGTAACTTGAGCTGACTCCAGGCCCGCTGTAAGCAGACGTGCAAGGCGTGCACCGCACGCGGGCGACAAAACGAGTGATCAACAGTGGCCGCCCAGCGATAGTTGCCACTCCATTGTTGCTGCGACGAAATTTGCAGCGTATTATGTAGCAGGCGACCCTTTTTTTTTTAGCTCAACAGCTGCTTCGGGCGGTCGGCGACACTCGGGATGGCAACAATGGGGGCGGCAATCTTACCGTTTTTTGACCCGGTTCGTAAATTTCCTAGATCCACCACTGGCTGTAGTTAGAATCGGGATTGCACGCGGGCGCTCTAATAGCTAGCGGCGGGCCTGGCTGACTCGGACTATATATTAAATGGTAGCTGTTACCTTTATAAACTCTTTTGGACGATTAGTGTATTAAAAAAATATATGAACAGCAAGCTGGGCTATAATTTATTTTTCATTTTTTGCACAGACAATCCCTCGCTGCATTTTTGGCGCCCCCCCTTATGGACACCGCTATCACCGCCCCTGCCCAGGTCACGCAAGATGATGATGATGATGACGTATACACATTTCTACATACCAAAAAGAAAGCCCGAACCAAGGCATATTATCACAAGTTGTTCTGCGGTGGATTCTTCTCATGTTGCTTCAACCCTCATGAAGCTGGTGTTATGGTTCAGAACATTCTCTTGATGACCGATATTAAAATGGTAACAAAAAAAGTACTGCATTTTAATAACAGATTCACTACTTTTAACAAAACTGTCATAAATGAACAAATGATGATGAACATTCATAGCAATAAAGTGGAACATCTTGTGGAACACAGTATCCTGTAGCTTCATCCCCCCATACTTCTACTTCCTCTAAATAACCCATTTCAAAAACCCATGGTTTCCGTGAAAACCCTGCACTTCACGTTTCCACAAGGGAAATGATCAAAATTTTGCTAAAAATAAAATGTACATCACAACTCACCTCATAAACTGAACTGCCACCAATTACCCATATCTTGTCAATATCTGCCCTATGAGACAAGTCTTCAATTGCATCATTGAAACAATGGTGAACAGCTACAGATTCACCAAACGACCTGAAAATTACATTGATATGCCATACAAAAAAGCTATAAAACACTAATCTAGATCAGAGTAAGACCATTACTTCTAAAGAAGATATAGTATTATTTTATTTAAAAAGTACCATTCACGCAGCCTTATTTCATAACACCAACGAAGGCAATGCTTCAGAACTACACCACTTTTACATCTCTCACAAAACATCAGTACAGGAGTCACAGTCAAGTATGTGAGCCCCAAATAACTAAAATGACTGCCAATGGAAATAATCACACAAAAATTTGGCAAAATAAAATGTAGTATAATTTCTGAACCACAGGTGAAACATCTTACCTTTCTTGCCGTGTTAGGACAACATTTAAACGTCCAACCAAAGGTCTGTTTTTCTCTGGAATAGATTCCCATGTCTTTCTGCCCATTATTACAGCATTCTTCTTTTTTGGGTCATCTGTAGCCTTCGTCATTCTCGAAAAATAGGACATTTCCTTCCTACAATAATACATTTCATAAAATAATGAGCAACACACCATGAAAACTATATAAGATCCACGCAAAGCATTTTCATTCACTTTTACTTTCAAAAGCTTAAGAATAAAAATTCCCCTACAAACAAATTAACATGAACAAACATTTCTCAACCCACAGACGCTAGCAGAATTTCAGATACCACTAAACAATTATGATACTGATATGACAACAATCTAAACTCTCCATGAAAGACTTATGTACATAAAAAAATACATATAGATTTTCTCATCTTCACCCCCACCTCCAACTGATTGCGGAATATTGACTGATATTGTGACAATTATTGATGCATGGAGTTCACACAAGTATTGTATTCTCATGAATGTCATTACACTGTATACGGGTTCGTATATAGTAAAGGGGAGTGAAAACTAATTTGTTATAACAATCATGTCATTTCCTAGAATTTGAAAAATGCAGAATGGTTTCCCAAGCTCAATCAGACAGCTGTTTAATGAGTACCAAGAGGAAACTACTAGGGGTAATGCTGCCAGAGTGGAACAATGATCATGCCATCTCCATTCAAATGTTGCCTTCCTGGAGTGGAATATAGAGCTCAAACCCCAAAGACCTCAGAGGACTGCTGCCACCTTCACCTTTGCTACCACATAGCCTACATGACTAAAATAACATCCCCTGTCAGAGTCTCAATAAAATCACAACAGTAACAGACATGACGGAATTATTTACTTACAGAAGAGTAGTTCAGAAATCTCTCCTTTCAACGGTACCAATCTTACAGGCTATGTCAGAGAAACTACTGTCACTTCCTGATAATCGAGCTTTGCAATCCTGGCTGTTCTCTAGCCCTGACCAGTTACCCAACCCTGCTAAAATCAAATGCGAGAGTTGAGCAACAGGCTGATTGTGCACAATGTTGCTGTGTGAAAAGTATTAGCAAAAGTAGGCCCCTACATTCTTAGTAGAGTGCAGGATAGTGCCTAATAATTGACATCAAAACATCTGTTAGTCCAGTGATATGAATTACTCTGCTAAGAAAACTGTTACAAAAACCCATCACCGATCAACAACATCATCATTAATATATTTTTCTTGGGCTTCCAGCCGTGTTAAGATGTCACATTTGTGGGACGTTTCGAAAGCGTCCATCTCTGCCTTCATTCTCAACCAAATGTCAATGATTAACTGTTTGTTTATTCAGCCGCTGCTACGGAAACGGTGGAAGACAAAAACCAACACAACGCGATTACGTCATCCGCTCTTCTGCTCGTTACCGACGCGAAACTGTTTCAGCATTTTAATAGCCGGGTTCCAGGCCGCACTGAGTTGATAACCAGTGTCCCTGTTGACTAATAAATCAGTTAATCTTATTTCTACAGCCTCTGTAATAACGCTGGCCCAAAAATCTTTGACCCGGGCTAAAATGGTTGTTTTTTCAAATTCAAAAGTGTGACCCTCTTGCACACTATGTTCGGCCACTGCAGATTTTTCTTCTTGCCCAAGACGAACATTTCTGGCGTGCTCTACACACCGTTTCAGTAGCAGCAGCTGAATAAACAAACAGTTAATCATTGACATTTGGTTGAGAATGAAGGCAGAGATGGACGCCTTCGAAACGTCCCGCAAATGTGACATCTTAACACGGCTGGAAGCCAGAGAAAAATATATTAATATTCAACGTCGTGAAAAAATTACGATCCAACATCATCATTATTATTATTATTATTACTCTGTGATTCAATAAAAGTTGGTGGCGGAGGCTGCATTGCACCCTTCCGAAAGTGTAATAATTTGGAAGGAATATACGGGATATGGCAGGAGGCACCCATGGGCTATTTTGAGGAACAATCCCAGCATTCCCTGGAGTGATCAGTCTTGAAAGCATGAAACACAGATATATACATCAGAATATATGCACATAGTAATTACATCAGTAATATAAATTCAAGGTAACAGCTTTCTTTTTTAAAATCTAGTCCCTTTAATAAGCGAAACTGATAATTAAAAAATATCATGTTCTATTGGGTAGAATTCTTGGTTCTCCATTGTTTTTTTATGAAAACAATTACTGATCTTCCAACATTACACAAGAAGTAGCATGTCTTTAATAGTATATTCATACAATACATTTAGTGCAACATACAATAAACAACAGCAGATAAGTAAAAGCAAGTAACACAGCATGCATCAGAAATTAGCACACAAATTATTGTAGGAAGTCATGTGGGTTTAAAAATCCAGTTCATAATCGTCTCAAAACATACTTGTATCAGCGAGTTTTGGTACGTGATACAGTCACAATTGGTTTGGTCCATGAAATACTTGTGTACATCTGATCAGTGTTTAAGATGAAACAGTATTAAGATATTATGACACTTTTTAAAAAAAAAATATCAAAGAATCATATTTATTGACTGATTTTCAACATAATCTCCAGTCACATGATATCCAGTACTATCTGCATCTCAGCATTATTAGAATAGACGAGATTATAAAGACACATTATTATATCCAAAACAAAAAAGTCCTAGCACATCTCAGCTGAACACAGGATTTTTTTAAACTTGATTTTTTAAAAAGAAACAGCCCTTTAGAGTCAATTATTCCTTTCCCTAATGATCTAATTTATAATCTACATTTCAAGTGAACTCTGCATTCAAGGAATGTAAAGGAATTGATACATGGCCTTTTGAAGAAACTACCCCAGCATTATAATTGAGCTATATTGGCAAACCATGTAAAACCAAATCTGGATGGCCAGACAGGAATTTAAAGCCACGTCCTCGCCTACCTGGCTCATTTCCTTGTCCCATTCATGATAAAATAGTTTAAATAAAAGCACTGAAATAATCAACATAAACATGTATTAAGGCACTCTGACACACTTCTTTGAAAAACTCGAGCAAAGCACATAAAAACTCATCAGAGAAATTATTATTCCCCAGCTGCCTACAAACGCAAGTACGGTCTAAAGATTATGAGAAACAAAATCTACGCCCCACTGCTAAATCTTACATACTATAACAACTTTTATATCCCATGCAACATTGTATATTAACAACTAATTGTCCAGATAACTGCATTTTACACTTATTATTTTTATTAATGAATGGCATTAATACAAATCACAATTAATAATGGAATGCAGCATAAAATAAGAGTAAAAGAGCAAAGAATAGTGAACATTACAAGTTTATGTGTAGAACTACAAACAATTAATTGCAATGTCATTCACATTCAGAAAATCACTAAATTGGTTGGGGTATATCTTTAAGGGACACTCTTATACTGCGTGGTGGATTGTTTGACATCGTGCTCCGCAATCACATACCGGAGATGAAATAACATTTCACCTGTAAAGTGAGTCAGCGCATCTGCCATGATTGGTCCTAATCCTATTTAGACCAGTCCATGTTCTTCAGAGTAGGTCAAAACCAGGTGGCCTATCAGAGATACACTGGAGATTTCTTGAGTGTGCTACTGATGACTGCTCCATTTCCTTCTCCAATACTGAGTGACGTCCAACTGATTTCGAATCAGGTTTTTGGCTGTCACAATTGGAGCGAAGTCTATTGGTTTTAGGATACGCAGCTATCAATTATATCTGAAATTACCGATTGTTTTGGATTTTCCAATATTCACTAATGACCAAATATTGTCTACACAATTGCAGACGAGAAATGTGGCTGAGAAGTGGCAACCAGAAAAAAAGGTTTGATTTTTATTGTACCAGATATCTTCCACCTTTTTTTGTTCAGCTCAGTATCAATCTCCTATGTCACAAGAAAACAAAGGTTATCTCCCTATCAATTTTTGTTTCTGTATATTCAATCCAGGTTAAAACTGTCTTTGGAGCAATGAGCTGGTGGTTGAGAATGTATCTGGAACAAAGAGTCTATGGTGAAGAATATAACCAGAGCAAGGAGTCAGTAGAAAGAAAAGAGGTTATTATGTTTATTAAATGAAATACAGGCCTAATAACCACAATAACGTTCACACAACACATAGCCTTCTTGTCACACTCTAGAACTACAATATCGAGGACTGGAAGGGTTCTGGTAAGAAACAGCAGTAAGACAATTTTCCTATCACCACCAAAGCAACATTATGCGCACTCCAAAGGATGAACTAGGCCCCCATGCAATAGGAGTTTATAGCATTCCTTGCGAATGTGGAAATTTTTTTTTTTTTTTTTTTTTTTGTTACAGTTTAACGTCCCTTTTTAACAACGTGGTCTTTAGAGACGGGAAAGGATGGGGGCAAGGAATGGGAAGGAATTCGGCCATGGCCTTTTGAAGGAAGCATCCTGGCATTCACCTGGATCGATTTGGGGAACCATGGAAAACCCAAATCTGGATGCCCGGACGGGGATTCGAACCGCCGTCCTCCCGAATGCGAGGCCAGAACGCTATCCATTACACCACCACGCTCGGTGTGGAAAAAAGTACATTGACCATACGAAATGGTGTATTAAACAATTTTGTTTGGAACATGCCTGACATGGGTCAAAAGGATAAATCTGCAGTGACAGAACATAGTTTGTAACTAGGACATGGCTTCAATTTCAAATCAACCATGGTGCTGGCATATGCCAGAAGTTCCTGGGACAGCTATATTACAGAAGCATTTGAAATTCACCTCACTTCCAATCTTGTAAACCTAGATTGTGGATGTGTGCGTGGAGACTTTCCCGGCGTACTGAAGCAATGTAGTCTTCACGGGTGTGCAGCCGGATGGTGTTTTGAAAACACAACGTTTCGACAACCAGCTCGGTTGTCTTCATCAGGTTTCCGGTGTCTACAGGCTGACGAAAGCTGGCAGTCACCGCGTAGACTGGCTTAGCCTCCCAGACAGACCTCCTAATATACCTGTCGGCGTGGCGGAAGACCCGCTCTGATTGGCCGGAAGCGGTGGCTTCATATGCGGTCCGCTACGGCGCTCGACTAGTGCCGTCTCCGCCTCCCCACCCAGGAGTGCTGGCAGTCCGTGGTACTGGTAGGCCCGCTCTGATTGGACGTGGGCGCAAACTCATTCTGCGGTCCGCTGCGGCCCCCGACCGGCGCCATTTGCTCCCTCCACGCCGCGCTGCGCCGATCCGTTCCGCTCCCGTCGGAGATCCCTAATAATAGGATTCCAGGCTTGACTCAGATGGAGCCCTCCATCCCGGTTAATGTTGTTGTTATTAAGCCTGATTTCTAGTGCCTCACTTATGACTGACTCCCAGAAGGAGGTGGCCCTGGCCAACACTACAGTCTTGTAGAACTCGATTCTATGCTCCTCGTCGAAGGCGTGCTCGGCAATTGCAGACTTTTCAAGTTGCATCAGCCTTAGGTTTTGTCTGTGCTCGGTGAGGCGCTCTTGGATCGTTCTGGTCGTCTGGCCGATATACACCTTACCGCATTCGCACGGTATGGAATAAATTCCCGGTGTTCTTAGGCCCACGTCATCTTTTACCGATCGCAGCAAATCGCGTATCTTAGCGGGAGGTCGGAAGATACTTTTAATCCCATGCCGCGCCAGAAGTCTCCCAATCTTTCCCGACGTGTTCCCGGCATATGGGAGAAAAGCAAGATTTTTTGGTTGTTCTTCTTGCTCCGGCGGCGGTCTTGGTGGCTTCTGGGTGAAGGCCCGCTCTATCTGCTGTCGAGAGTAACCGTTCCGTTCGAAGACGGTCCTGAGGTGTCTCATTTCTTCCGGCAGGCTCCGTATTCGAACGGAACGGTTACTCTCGACAGCAGATAGAGCGGGCCTTCACCCAGAAGCCACCCAAGACCGCCGCCGGAGCAAGAAGAACAACCAAAAAATCTTGCTTTTCTCCCATATGGCGGGAACACGTCGGGAAAGATTGGGAGACTTCTGGCGCGGCATGGGATTAAAAGTATCTTCCGACCTCCCGCTAAGATACGCGATTTGCTGCGATCGGTAAAAGATGACGTGGGCCTAAGAACACCGGGAATTTATTCCATACCGTGCGAATGCGGTAAGGTGTATATCGGCCAGACGACCAGAACGATCCAAGAGCGCCTCACCGAGCACAGATGAAACCTAAGGCTGATGCAACTTGAAAAGTCTGCAATTGCCGAGCACGCCTTCGACGAGGAGCATAGAATCGAGTTTGACAAGACTGTAGTGTTGGCCAGGGCCTCCTCCTTCTGGGAGTCAGTCATAAGTGAGGCACTAGAAATCAGGCCTAATAACAACAACATTAACCGGGATGGGGGGCTCCATCTGAGTCAAGCCTGGAATCCTATTATTAGGGATCTCCGATGGGAGCGGAACGGATCGGCGCAGCGCGGCATGGAGGGAGCAAATGGCGCCGGTCGGGGGCCGCAGCGGACCGCAGAATGAGTTTGCGCCCACGTCCAATCAGAGCGGGCCTACCAGTACCACGGACTGCCAGCACTCCTGGGTGGGGAGGCGGAGACGGCACTAGTCGAGCGCCGTAGCGGACCGCGTATGAAGCCACCGCTTCCGGCCAATCAAAGCGGGTCTTCTGCCACGCCGACAGGTATATTAGGAGGTCTGTCTGGGAGGCTAAGCCAGTCTACGCGGTGACTGCCAGCTTTCGTCAGCCTGTAGACACCGGAAACCTGATGAAGACAACCGAGCTGGTTGTCGAAACGTTTGTGTTTTCAAAACACCATCCGGCTGCACACCCGTGAAGACTACATTGCTTCAGTACGCCGGGAAAGTCTCCACGCACACATCCACATCTAGTTTACAAGATTGGAAGTGAGGTGAATTTCAAATGCTTCTGTAATATAGCTGTCCCAGGAACTTCTGGCATATGCCAGCACCATGGTTGATTTGAAATTGAAGCCATGTCCTAGTTACAACTATGTTCTGTCACTGCAGATTTATCCTTTTGACCCATGTCAGGCATGTTCCAAACAAAATTGTTTATACACCATTTCGTATGGTCAATGGTATTTTTTCCACACCGAGCGTGGTGGTGTAATGGATAGCGTTCTGGGCCTCGCATTCGGGAGGACGGCGGTTCGAATCCCCGTCCGGGCATCCAGATTTGGGTTTTCCATGGTTTCCCCAAATCGATCCAGGTGAATGCCAGGATGCTTCCTTCAAAAGGCCATGGCCGAATTCCTTCCCATTCCTTGCCCCCATCCTTTCCCGTCTCTAAAGACCACGTTGTTAAAAGGGACGTTAACTGTAACAAAAAAAAAAAAAAAAAAAAAAATTTCCACATTCGCAAGGAATGCTATAAACTCCTATTGCATGGGGGCCTAGTTCATCCTTTGGAGTGCGCATAATGTTGCTTTGGTGGTGATAGGAAAATTGTCTTACTGCTGTTTCTTACCAGAACCCTTCCAGTCCTCGATATTGTAGTTCTAGAGTGTGACAAGAAGGCTATGTGTTGTGTGAACGTTATTGTGGTTATTAGGCCTGTATTTCATTTAATAAACATAATAACCTCTTTTCTTTCTACTGACTCCTTGCTCTGGTTATATTCTTCACCATAGACTCTTTGTTCCAGATACATTCTCAACCACCAGCTCATTGCTCCAAAGACAGTTTTAACCTGGATTGAATATACAGAAACAAAATTGATAGGAGATAACCTTTGTTTTCTTGTGACATAGGAGATTGATACTGAGCTGAACAAAAAAGGTGGAAGATATCTGGTACAATAAAATCAAACCTTTTTTTCTGGTTGCCACTTCTCAGCCACATTTCTCGTCTGCAATTGTGTAGACATATTTGGTCATTAGTGAATATTGGAAAATCCAAAACAATCGGTAATTTCAGATATAATTGATAGCTGCGTATCCTAAAACCAATAGACTTCGCTCCAATTGTGACAGCCAAAAACCTGATTCGAAATCAGTTGGACGTCACTCAGTATTGGAGAAGGAAATGGAGCAGTCATCAGTAGCACACTCAAGAAATCTCCAGTGTATCTCTGATAGGCCACCTGGTTTTGACCTACTCTGAAGAACATGGACTGGTCTAAATAGGATTAGGACCAATCATGGCAGATGCGCTGACTCACTTTACAGGTGAAATGTTATTTCATCTCCGGTATGTGATTGCGGAGCACGATGTCAAACAATCCACCACGCAGTATAAGAGTGTCCCTTAAAGATAACCCCAACCAATTTAGTGATTTTCTGAATGTGAATGACATTGCAATTAATTGTTTGTAGTTCTACACATAAACTTGTAATGTTCACTATTCTTTGCTCTTTTACTCTTATTTTATGCTGCATTCCATTATTAATTGTGATTTGTATTAATGCCATTCATTAATAAAAATAATAAGTGTAAAATGCAGTTATCTGGACAATTAGTTGTTAATATACAATGTTGCATGGGATATAAAGTTGTTATAGTATGTAAGATTTAGCAGTGGGGCGTAGATTTTGTTTCTCATAATCTTTAGACCGTACTTGCGTTTGTAGGCAGCTGGGGAATAATAATTTCTCTGATGAGTTTTTATGTGCTTTGCTCGAGTTTTTCAAAGAAGTGTGTCAGAGTGCCTTAATACATGTTTATGTTGATTATTTCAGTGCTTTTATTTAAACTATTTTATCATGAATGGGACAAGGAAATGAGCCAGGTAGGCGAGGACGTGGCTTTAAATTCCTGTCTGGCCATCCAGATTTGGTTTTACATGGTTTGCCAATATAGCTCAATTATAATGCTGGGTAGTTTCTTCAAAGGCCATGTATCAATTCCTTTACATTCCTTGAATGCAGAGTTCACTTGAAATGTAGATTATAAATTAGATCATTAGGAAAGGAATAATTGACTCTAAAGGGCTGTTTCTTTTTAAAAAATCAAGTTTAAAAAAATCCTGTGTTCAGCTGAGATGTGCTAGGACTTTTTTGTTTTGGATATAATAATG
This sequence comes from Vandiemenella viatica, assembly GCA_031002005.1. NCBI lineage: Eukaryota > Metazoa > Arthropoda > Insecta > Orthoptera > Morabidae > Vandiemenella > Vandiemenella viatica. Next base: position 54,514,065 of record CM061921.1, read on the forward strand.
TGTCTTTTATAATCTCGTCTATTCTAATAATGCTGAGATGCAGATAGTACTGGATATCATGTGACTGGATATTATGTTGAAAATCAGTCAATAAATATGATTCTTTGATATTTTTTTTTTTAAAAAGTGTCATAATATCTTAATACTGTTTCATCTTAAACACTGATCAGATGTACACAAGTATTTCATGGACCAAACCAATTGTGACTGTATCACGTACCAAAACTCGCTGATACAAGTATGTTTTGAGACGATTATGAACTGGATTTTTAAACCCACATGACTTCCTACAATAATTTGTGTGCTAATTTCTGATGCATGCTGTGTTACTTGCTTTTACTTATCTGCTGTTGTTTATTGTATGTTGCACTAAATGTATTGTATGAATATACTATTAAAGACATGCTACTTCTTGTGTAATGTTGGAAGATCAGTAATTGTTTTCATAAAAAACAATGGAGAACCAAGAATTCTACCCAATAGACATGATATTTTTTAATTATCAGTTTCGCTTATTAAAGGGACTAGATTTTAAAAAAGAAAGCTGTTACCTTGAATTTATATTACTGATGTAATTACTATGGCATATATTCTGATGTATATATCTGTGTTTCATGCTTTCAAGACTGATCACTCCAGGGAATGCTGGGATTGTTCCTCAAAATAGCCCATGGGTGCCTCCTGCCATATCCCGTATATTCCTTCCAAATTATTACACTTTCGGAAGGGTGCAATGCAGCCTCCGCCACCAACTTTTATTGAATCACAGAGTAATAATAATAATAATATGATGATGTTGGATCGTAATTTTTTCACGACGTTGAATATTAATATATTTTTCTCGGGCTTCCAGCCGTGTTAAGATGTCACATTTGCGGGACGTTTCGAAGGCGTCCATCTCTGCCTTCATTCTCAACCAAATGTCAATGATTAACTGTTTGTTTATTCAGCTGCTGCTACTGAAACGGTGTGTAGAGCACGCCAGAAATGTTCGTCTTGGGCAAGAAGAAAAATCTGCGTGGCCGAACATAGTGTGCAAGAGGGTCACACTTTTGAATTGAAAAAACAACCATTTTAGCCCGGGTCAAAGATTTTTTGGCCAGCGTTATTACAGAGGCTGTAGAAATAAGATTAACTGATTTATTAGTCAACAGGGACACTGGTTATCAACTCAGTGCGGCCTGGAACCCGGCTATTAAAATGCTGAAACAGTTTCGCGTCGGTAACGAGCAGAAGAGCGGATGACGTAATCGCGTTGTGTTGGTTTTTGTCTTCCACCGTTTCCGTAGCAGCGGCTGAATAAACAAACAGTTAATCATTGACATTTGGTTGAGAATGAAGGCAGAGATGGACGCTTTCGAAACGTCCCACAAATGTGACATCTTAACACGGCTGGAAGCCCAAGAAAATATATTAATGATGATGTTGTTGATCGGTGATGGGTTTTTGTAACAGTTTTCTTAGTAGTAATTCATATCACTGGACTAACAGATGTTTTGATGTCAATTATTAGGCACTATCCTGCACTCTACTAAGAATGTAGGGGCCTACTTTTGCTAATACTTTTCACACAGCAACATTGTGCACAACAGCCTGTTGCTCAACTCTCGCATTTGATTTTAGCAGGGTTGGGTAACTGGTCAGGGCTAGAGAACAGCCAGGATTGCAAAGCTCGATTATCAGGAAGTGACAGTAGTTTCTCTGACATAGCCTGTAAGATTGGTACCGTTGAAAGGAGAGATTTCTGAACTACTCTTCTGTAAGTAAATAATTCCGTCATGTCTGTTACTGTTGTGATTTTATTGAGACTCTGACAGGGATGTTATTTTAGTCATGTAGGCTATGTGGTAGCAAAGGTGAAGGTGGCAGCAGTCCTCTGAGGTCTTTGGGGTTTGAGCTCTATATTCCACTCCAGGAAGGCAACATTTGAATGGAGATGGCATGATCATTGTTCCACTCTGGCAGCTTACCCCTAGTAGTTTCCTCTTGGTACTCATTAAACAGCTGTCTGATTGAGCTTGGGAAACCATTCTGCATTTTTCAAATTCTAGGAAATGACATGATTGTTATAACAAATTAGTTTTCACTCCCCTTTACTATATACGAACCCGTATACAGTGTAATGACATTCATGAGAATACAATACTTGTGTGAACTCCATGCATCAATAATTGTCACAATATCAGTCAATATTCCGCAATCAGTTGGAGGTGGGGGTGAAGATGAGAAAATCTATATGTATTTTTTTATGTACATAAGTCTTTCATGGAGAGTTAGATTGTTGTCATATCAGTATCATAATTGTTTAGTGGTATCTGAAATTCTGCTAGCGTCTGTGGGTTGAGAAATGTTTGTTCATGTTAATTTGTTTGTAGGGGAATTTTTATTCTTAAGCTTTTGAAAGTAAAAGTGAATGAAAATGCTTTGCGTGGATCTTATATAGTTTTCATGGTGTGTTGCTCATTATTTTATGAAATGTATTATTGTAGGAAGGAAATGTCCTATTTTTCGAGAATGACGAAGGCTACAGATGACCCAAAAAAGAAGAATGCTGTAATAATGGGCAGAAAGACATGGGAATCTATTCCAGAGAAAAACAGACCTTTGGTTGGACGTTTAAATGTTGTCCTAACACGGCAAGAAAGGTAAGATGTTTCACCTGTGGTTCAGAAATTATACTACATTTTATTTTGCCAAATTTTTGTGTGATTATTTCCATTGGCAGTCATTTTAGTTATTTGGGGCTCACATACTTGACTGTGACTCCTGTACTGATGTTTTGTGAGAGATGTAAAAGTGGTGTAGTTCTGAAGCATTGGCTTCGTTGGTGTTATGAAATAAGGCTGCGTGAATGGTACTTTTTAAATAAATAATACTATATCTTCTTTAGAAGTAATGGTCTTACTCTGATCTAGATTAGTGTTTTATAGCTTTTTTGTATGGCATATCAATGTAATTTTCAGGTCGTTTGGTGAATCTGTAGCTGTTCACCATTGTTTCAATGATGCAATTGAAGACTTGTCTCATAGGGCAGATATTGACAAGATATGGGTAATTGGTGGCAGTTCAGTTTATGAGGTGAGTTGTGATGTACATTTTATTTTTAGCAAATTTTGATCATTTCCCTTGTGGAAACGTGAAGTGCAGGTTTTTCACGGAAACCATGGGTTTTTGAAATGGGTTATTTAGAGGAAGTAGAAGTATGGGGGGATGAAGCTACAGGATACTGTGTTCCACAAGATGTTCCACTTTATTGCTATGAATGTTCATCATCATTTGTTCATTTATGACAGTTTTGTTAAAAGTAGTGAATCTGTTATTAAAATGCAGTACTTTTTTTGTTACCATTTTTAATATCGGTCATCAAGAGAATGTTCTGAACCATAACACCAGCTTCATGAGGGTTGAAGCAACATGAGAAGAATCCACCGCAGAACAACTTGTGATAATATGCCTTGGTTCGGGCTTTCTTTTTTGGTATGTAGAAATGTGTATACGTCATCATCATCATCATCTTGCGTGACCTGGGCAGGGGCGGTGATAGCGGTGTCCATAAGGGGGCGCCAAAATGCAGCGAGGGATTGTCTGTGCAAAAATGAAAAATAAATTATAGCCCAGCTTGCTGTTCATATATTTTTTTAATACACTAATCGTCCAAAAGAGTTTATAAAGGTAACAGCTACCATTTAATATATAGTCCGAGTCAGCCAGGCCCGCCGCTAGCTATTAGAGCGCCCGCGTGCAATCCCGATTCTAACTACAGCCAGTGGTGGATCAGGAAATTTACGAACCGGGTCAAAAAACGGTAAGATTGCCGCCCCCATTGTTGCCATCCGAGTGTCCGCCGACCGCCCGAAGCAAGCTGTTGAGCTTAAAAAAAAAAGGGTCGCCATGCTACATAATACGCTGCAAAATTTCGTCGCAGCAAACAATGGAGTGGCAACTATCGCTGGGCGGCCACTGTTGATCACTCGTTTTGTCGCCCGCGTGCGGTGGCACGCCTTGCACGTCTGCTACAGCGGGCCTGGAGTCCAGCTCAAGTTACTCCACTCAAGAAAACCACAACAAGTTCCTAATTCCGAGGTCGTGCCGCGCCTCCTGCACCTGTTTTCTTGTAGTCTTGCAGTTCATTCACCAATGGCGGCTCCACGAATTTTCCGAGCAGCGGCTAAGACCTGCGACTGCCACTACTTCAAAAATGAATTTGTCGCCCGCAGCAGTTTAAAGCTGTTGTTTGATTTTTCCGCCCCTGAGGGTTGCACTCAGGGCAGCAGAGCTAAGGAACTAGGTAACCGCCCACGAATTTGTCATTTACCGCCCCCCTTTGAAGATTATTCTGACGCCATGGTAAGCACTCCGGTTTTCCTTCCTCTGGATCCGGCACAGTCATTTTGCAAGTGGGTACATGTGCATGAGATGAGATTCAACCAACTTATCTATTTCGACAATGCAAGATCTTAGGTGATTGCAATTAAAGTTGGTAACATAAATATTTACAACATGTAATGTATCTTTTACACACAAGACAGAACTCTTTTTTTAAAATAATAATAATAAAACAAGGTGAAACTGAGAAGGCTTCAAAATTACTTTCAATTTTTTTAGATTCATCTGAATCGTCATTAGAACTAGTTCAACACATGACGGAAGAATACTTATTTTCATCAGATGAGACTCATGATGATAAAGAGCAGCAAGTACATGGAGATTTTTCTATGGCCGCAACGTTGTCTACACTTTAAAATGGGGGATAGCATCCATACCACCACCGTCGGCTTTTGAAGGTACAAATTATGATAATATTTCAGAATGGACACTCATTGACCCTGCAGTCAGAGATGAAATAATTATTCGAGCAATGAAAAAATCAAAGGAAATATCGTGGACGTAATTTTTCAAATACGCATTTTCAAAGAGTAATGTCAAATAAAGAAACTTATATAAGAAGATGGTTTGTTTACTCTAAATCTGCATATAAAGTATTTTGCTTTTAGTCTTGTTTATTCATCTAAAATCTCGCAAAACTTCCTCAAATCACCAGCACACAATGCTGAGTGATGTAGAAGCATTGACTCGTCCAAGTACTTCAGTGCAATAGACAAGCATTTGTAAATACAGATTAAAGAAGAAAAATCACGGCGGCCTTCTATCGTCGAATGAATGATGTCCAAAATATTCTTTTTAATACGCAATAATTTCTTGTTCAGGGAAGCATTGGATCTGAAACACTAAATACTACTAATAATGGTAATTAACTGGAAATATTGCAACTGCTAGGAAAATATGACACTGCTCGATATTACTAAATAAGGAAACTAATGTATGTTATTTTGAAAAATGTGTTCAAAACGATTGTAGTTCTTAATAAATATTAGTAAATATTTTAAGCAAGGCTATCCAGGATGAAAGTGGAACCATGAAACGCTTCACAATTGCTGGGAAAGAGCTCGGAATTTGAAAGAGTACCGGGCTTATTCGTCTGCTCTGATAACAACTAGAGAAACTGGTTCTCAGACTGGGACATATCCTTTTATTAAGCCAATCAGATCCTAAAGAAAAAATTAGATTTCTTTTTTTTAGTACGATGCCGTAGATGAGATAGCAACACATCCCGAAGAATTGTTTACAATGAATGTGTTTTAACATGTAATCGGTTCACCATTTTCATAACTGTCTAAATTTAATGACACAGTATCGTTCTTACACATTATAAAAACAATTCCTGAATTGTAATAATTGGAATAATCTTGTGCAGATTTAGAAATGAGTTTAACTAATGGAGAAAATGTGACATATCGGGTTATGAATTGGCTGACGAACTTTCTAACTGCAACTATTGTTGATGGAGCTTGAATCAGCAGAACCAATTAAAGATTAATTTATGAAACAAAATGGTTGGCAGGATATATTTCAGAATGTATGGACAGCACTTCGAATTTTGCTGATAAAACAGTCGTTGAAGAGAACCAAATTTCAACGGTAAACTTGGACTCAAGATTGACTTTCAGATCTTCCAATTTTATCTTTAGAAAATATTATTGCCAAAGGGCAAAAATGAGGAAGTTGGCACTCTTTTTTCTCCAATTCTCCCAAGAGTCTTTTATTGGCATTCAGGAACAAGGTTTCGGTTGCATACGAAACTCCTCATTTCAGCACTGTTTCATAATGACGTATCTTAGTATTTTGTGAAAGACATTTTTTGTTGTAGACCTCTTACGAAGTTTGGTAGGTTATTTCCAGTTTGCGAATCCTTTCCCGAATAGCTTCTCTGTCCAATCTATTTTTCAAGATTATCTCACCCAGGTACTTAAATTTTTCTACTCGACATATTTGGTTTGAGGTTTTGGTGGAGCATGTTTGATGTTAGTCATTACTTCTGTTTTTTCAAAAGATATCTGTAAACCGGTTTGATCAATAATTTCTTTAAGCAAATTAATTTGGATCCTAGCAGTTTCTAAGTCATCTGATAGGATAGCGATGTCATCGGCAAAAGATAGAGTATCTATTAATGACTGGATGTTGTGGGCCATTTCCTCAATTGCAAGTTAATCAATTTTTTATAAAGGTGAATAACACGCCAATGCAATTGAATTTTGTTTATTTTGGTGTCGTACGCGTTTCGCTCTATATCAAGAGCATCATCTGCGACATATGTTACTTTTTTAGTTTTTTCTCATGATCAGGGTTAGCTTCTGTGTGTATGTTTTGTAGAATTTGCTGAAGGTATGAAGCACTATGCTGCACTGACCAAATTTCACATTGATACTATTATTTCCTGTTTTGAAAACGGTAAATAATAGTATCAATGTGAAATTTGGTTTCCTGTTTTGAAAACTGTAAATAATAGTATCAATGTGAAATTTGGTCAGTGCAGCATAGTGCTTCATACCTTCAGCAAATTCTACAAAACATACACACAGAAGCTAACCCTGATCATGAGAAAAAACTAAAAAAGTAACATATGTCGCTGATGATGCTCTTGATATAGAGCGAAACGCGTACGACACCAAAAAACAAAATTCAATTGCATTGGTGTGTTATTCACCTTTATAAAAAATTGAGAGTATCTATTGTTATCGCTTTAGATTTAGTTCTCATTACCAATGGGTTGTAGTCAATGTCCTTCAATTTCGCTCGCCAGGTCCGAATGCTCTTTAGTAGTGAAGACAGACTGTCACCTTGCCCGACACCAGTTGTGACCGAAAGAAACCAACAGGCATCCTAAAAACTTAACTTTCGATTTTTCGGTTGTCAGTGTGGATCTAATTACAGTCAATAGTTTTAGGTTCAACTCCAAATTCATTATGGATGTCAATAGCAGTTGTAAGCTTTCTTAAAGTCCAAAAACACTGGCACACATTGCTGTGACCTGAGGGTAAGAGCTGTCTTGAGATTGTAGATCTGTGCCGCTGTAGAGCGACTTTTTCGGAACCCCTTGGTATTCGCCTATTTGGTGCCAACTTGGGGATTCCTAATCTCTCCAGGATGGCAAGTGAGAGAATTTTTTAGGTTACCAGATGAAAGGAAATTCCACTGTAGTTGTTATAAATCTTCCAACAGCCTTTTTTTTGGACAACTGGTAGATCAAATATATTTTCCAATCTTCGGCTACAATTTCCTCGTTCTAACTTTCTTCTATTTGCTTTTGCAAGATTTATATTGATTCTTCAGAGGCATATTTCCATAGTTCTGCAGTTACGGAGTCTTCTCCAGGTGCCTTATTGTTTTTGAGTCTGGCGATTAGTTATTATTACTATATAAAGACTGTTTTCTGAACTCGGCTTTGCTCAATTGGAATTCATAACGCATTCATATACATATTCGAAATTGAATTCGACGGAAACTAACTTTTTTCGATCTCGATAAAAGTAGATAGGAAATACATTATTCCAAATTTTATCCTAAACTACGCACCTGTTTCGACGTGAAACAGTAACAATATCCAAGAAAACAAACTTTTACCATAATAATTTTTAATAGTATATAAAAATGTAAAATATATTCAATCTGTGTATATGGCCACCTTAATCGTGAATAAGCGATTTACATTTGAGGCGCCACAGTGAGATTTTCGCACCACTGAAAACTTACTAGGGCCACCTCTGGACGGGGTTAGGCCAGCTGGGGATCAGGATATCAATTGGAGGCAGCTTGGCCTTGGAGAGGAAGGAGGGGGGCTAGATTGTGGTGTGTGTTTTTCTTAAGAGAGAATTCAGCAGTGGCATTGCCGTAAGCCAAGAACAAGACATGCAGTCCAGCGTCACCAAGTGCAATTGAGAAAATAGTGACAGATGATGCAAAGCAGGCAGTGAAGTTCTTATATTAAGAGATCTGAGTGGGCCAAAAGAGAGAACAGTTAAATAAAAAAACTGAAACAATAAGTATCTACATATTAATTACAGGTAGCAAAAACTTTGGATCCCTTTTTTAAGAAGTTCCGCGCCAAGAGGAGTGTGAGATTTTTTGTCGTAGTTAAAGTTTAATATGGTGAAGAAGTGCAGAAAGCCAAAAGTTATATATAATATGTGTTACAAACACATTAAATAAATAAAACATTCATTGTTTACATTAAGTTGTTTTTTAATAGCAACAATGCTTAGTAATTCTGCCAATGTCTAAAAAATAAATTTGCACGTGTGTGGGTGTAAAATCTGATCAGATCGGAGTCAACTATCTGACGTGTATTCCCAGCATTAAGATACTCTGTGGCCATTGGTCAAACAAAACAGTCGTATAGAGTAGAGATTAATCTTTGAACTTACAAAAGGAACATATTCAAAAGGAATATTTTTTTATGCTATAGAGAATTCGACATCCTAACAGACAATTTGAATTGACTTTATTTTCACCTAAGGTTTCTGCCAAAAAGAAAAAAGTAAATTGGATTGGTAGTTAAATAAAGTGAGCAAATTTTATTATTTAAAAGTTAAACTTTGGTTAGAATCCATTTGATTTTTGAATTTCATTAATTCCAATAAGTTTTTTTACATTCAGATATTCGCACCTACTTCCATTATGCTTCGACATAGAACATTGACAGGTCGGAGAGAGAGACAAAGAAGAAGGAATTGAAAAAGGTAATAGACAAATTTAAATAGTGAAAATAGTACAGAAATTATTTTTATGGATACATTTAACCGTGCACTAAATGTCATTCCCAGAAATTTTAATAGCTTCAATTGTGGATTAATACATTTACAATGCAGGTTTTGCAATGCAAAACATTTCGAATCAGAAGTCACTTCAGGTGAGATGACTCCATTCACTTAATGTGGACATAAATCGAAATGAACACAGATAAAAATAAAATCAAAAAATTATTTTGAAAACATATGTAAATACAATTCAGCATTTGGATAGTTCAGAAGCTAAAATTTCGGATACAGTTACACGTAATCTGTATCATTTTGAAGTACATGATTTTTTTTTATCATAGATCAGGGCCAATGACTGCTGCATATGGTCACTCACCATGTTATGTGCAAAGAGAGTTGAAAATCAAAATAAAGAAGTTTATATGCTCATAAAAATAAATCGTGATTTAGATATACGGGGTTATAATGATGCAGTTCAAACTGATGTAGCTGTAATATTCAGTACAGTTGATGGTGAGTTACCATTTGAACAAAATATTGTTTTGTTTTCATAAGTTAATGGTACCATTAAAAATGTTAAAAAATGAAACTGAATACAAATAAGGGCTATTAAATGTGCCTTTTCAACCGTAATATTAAATTTTTATAGGTATTGCAGGAAATTAAGACAAAGAACACGACCTAATGACACATTGGTACACGCTCGCAGCTAATGACATCATTGTATTCTGTTTATACCTATGTTTACAGCATACACAATAGAACAAATTCAAAAAATATATGCAATTATTTATTATTACTCTTTTACAAAAAAAAAAAAAAAAAAAAAAAAAAAAAAACTAAATAACTTAATGAATTATCGTCGAATTTTGACCACTGGGCGTTCACTAGTACTATTCATTTTGCTTGCGGCAACTGACATAAGTTAGTAATGAAGTTGAGTATTAGAATGCATCAGTATGGAATAGTGAAGTAATTGCAGAAGGGGTTTAAGCAGCCCGCTGCCATTCAGAGCTTGATGTACAGAGAGACTGATTTGAGTTTGAAACTTAGCAATATGACCGTTTGAGAATCAAATCGATAGCTTATTGACCCATACTGGAAAGAACAAGTGAAAAGGGTATTCTTCTCTATATGACAGACCTACTCTGTAAGAGCTCAGTGGCAGTAAGGAATTTCTTTTCAAGTGATATGATTCACATCATTTATTTAGGGGGAAAAAAACCTATGTCACTAATTGTTAAATAAGGCAACCGTATACTAATCAGAGCTCATTTAACTACAAAGTATGGGAAGGAACAGATAGTTTAACATGCTGATGCATGATAGAACAGATGTCACCAACAGTTTGACAGGGAAACTATGAATGGGACATTTAGCATAAACAAATGCAGTGGCATAGAGAGGAGCTACTAACCACCCAAAGGTGGTAACTTTCATGGACAGGATATGGCTGAATTTATTAAGTTGATGAGCTTGCTGACTGAGGGGTGAACCAGGGTGTAGGTGGTATCTTTAAGACTGTTGTAGAAGCCATGGTGGATGATCACATCCGACAAGCCCAGAGGCAAGATGGCTCTATAAAGACCAGGTGTTTCTACTAGAAGCAATGAAATTTTCAGTGCAGGTTTATTTTATGCTTTTTTCCTCCTGTTAAAATCAGTGGATTTTCTCTATTAAATCCAGTGTAACTATCTTCCAGTAACTTAAAATTGTATGAACATACACTCTTTGGTGGCAAAAACTGGGTTTATTAATTGTTTTCTGGTGTTATCCGGGTATATTTCTTTTTTTCTTTTTTTGTGTTTTGTTTTATGGCTGTGTGTTTGGTTTTATTGGTTGTTTGGATTCTGTGTTGTATTATCACGATGGTGAAATTGTGTAAATTAATCACACTCTTTTGCTTTTGGAAGAAAGTTCTTTTAGAAACAAAAAGTATTGATTGTTTCATCACATAGTTTGTTATTTAAACAAACTGCGTATTATGTAGATGGCAGCCAAGAATGGTCTTCCTGTTCCAAATGGCAGCAATGTAACAAAAATAATTGAACATTCAATTGTTATATAATGGTGAAATTGTGTAAATTAATTACTCTCTTTTGCTTTTGGAAGAAAGATCTTTTAGAAACAAAAAGTATTGATTGTTTCATCTCTTTGTTTTTTAAACAACTGCATATCATATATAGAGCAGCCAAGAATGTTCTTCCTGCTCCAAGTGGCAGCAATGTAACAAACATAATTGAACTTTCAGTTGTTATATAACTCCCATATAAGCAGACAGTGTACTATATTAACACAAAGATTACATATATTTACGCAAATAACATTTTATTGTTTTATACTATTGAATAATGTTAAGAAATTAATATGCTGACAAATTACAAAATTTTAGAATTTATAGATAATAATTTTAGAATTTTAAAAATATCATTACTCGGACTATTATAACCACAGTAAATAGTAAGAAAATTGTACAAAGTAGGCAACATTCAAATTATGCTAATACATACAACAGAAACAAACAGGAGTTCTCACAATCACTTGAAAGTGAATCTATTTACTAACTAATCATGATGACCAAAACAAATAGGATTTAGGTAGTAGATGGACCTACTATACTGCAAGTACTAATGAGATGCATCTTTCTTTAGCCAAATAGTAAGTGAACAACAAATATTGTTTATAACTTTACACTCTGTTTAGATACATAAGGGAAACTACTACTGGATGTTTAACTGTTAAACCTTATGTTTAGATACACAAGAGAAACTTTTAATCAGTACTTAAGTTCTACAACGTGTTTCAAGGTAGGTTTACAGTTATAAAAAAGATCAGGCTGATCACTGTGGTCCATCGGATGAAGTGCTGTTGTCATAACATCCTTTCCCTCACTGATTGTCCCACCAAAATCGTGCCCCTGCTAGGCTTTCTTGCACAATCGGAAGATTCAGCTTGTATTCTTCCGGTTATGTTTCTGTTTTGTTACCATGTACTTTTTAAAGTATCACAATTTTTCGAAATTTACTTTTATTGATCTGAAAATGGTCTTAAATTTTCCGCTGTAGTGTATTTCATTCTATACAATATTATTTTGGCTCAAGTCATATAATGGATGAGCAGGTTACACTCACGAATACCACTTGGTGTGCACTTATTCATTTTTTATTACCCGATCAATTGTATCCATTTACCCCATCATGCAGAGATTGAATGAAATGGTGACTAATATACTTGTCCCTTTCAAGCTTTCTCTGTCAAAAACTGTCCACCCCACTGTTTTCTGTTGTGCCATTTCTGAGTACTAATCATTTAAAAATGGACAGTTTCCATGACATTTGTAATTCTGAGATGCTACTCAGTACAGTAGAACTACAATTATCCGAATTAAAATTATCCGACCCCGACTATCCGAATCGCTGAATATCCGAATCGCATTTTTTATCTAAGATGGAAAGGGAAGAGACAGGAGAAGATGGGGATGACGTGTCACCTGAGGAATTCAGAAACATTCCTTTGAAAATTCCTGGATGTTCAGAAGTTAGTGCTGAAGATGTAGGAGAGTGGTGTGTGTTTCGTCAGACCCTGGGTATGAAATTCTAAATGGTGATGAACTTATTGAAAGTGTGAGAGAGGAAAGTGTCGAGGAAGAAGATGACCTTAATATCGATGTTGAACCATCAGCTAGTCAAGCATTTGCCAGCCTTGAAACTGCGTTGAAGTGGATGGAGCATCAGCCTGAGTGTGACCACATGCAACTTCTCACTGTCAAGCAGATGCACGACTTGGCTGTCTGAAAATGGATGAATACAGTCAAACAGCTTATTTTGACTGAGTGTTCAGCATGCAATGACTTTTACTTACAGTACGGTACGTCCATACTGTACTAATGTACAGCACTTGTAAATACACATAACATGTAAATACGCATGACATTTAAAATGTTGTCTTTTCATTTAATTAATTAAAAGCTCTTTTTCTTTAAAAATGGTTTTTCCCCCATTTTCAACGTATGTATAGTAATTCATTAAAATAGACCCTTTTTCGGAAAAAATCAGATTATCCGAATTTTTGATTATCCGAATGGGGTCGGTCCCAATTGATTCGGATAATTGGAATTCTACTGTACTTACAAGGGAAGACATATTCACTTTGTATAAACTGCTCTCGGGTGACTAGCCGAGTCAAGAGTGCGTTGCTACACGATATTTTGGCGACTAGATTCATTGCCTCTTCTGGTGAAGATGGCGGCAATTAATCTAGTCGCCAAAATATCGTGTAGCAACGCACTCTTGACTCGGCTAGTCACCCGAGAGCAGTTTATACATTCTCAACGCCGAGAAAGACTTCGTTCTTATACATATTCACTTTAAAACACACATTTGTTGATGAGAGTCAAATGTCAACGGCAGGGGTACAGGCAAGTGGGTCAAAGTTAGGCCAGATAGTGACAACGGGGCAGCAACATCACACAGACTGACACACATTTTTGCACCATTTTATGGATTGCAGATCTGTGTAAATTTGTGCAGGGTCTGCCATACTGTTAAATATGGGATTGCAGGATCCCTCTTTGGTGGATTTGCAATCCCTAGTATACACATATGCACTGATGAAGAATCCCTTTCAAAGTATTACCAAAATCTACCACAGACCCTCATGTCATGCTTCTAACCTCCTGATATTTCTAAAAACAAATCACACATGCTATAATCCTCCCGTCTCCCCTCGTGCCACATCTCCTATCCTGCTCCTTCTGAAAATAATGGGAGCTCCAGTTCGTCACACAACTTTCTCCTGGTTTACAGCCATTAACCAAATCCTTCATTGACTTCCTGCCTTCGCTGAAATACACACACTTCTCTCCAAAATTCTTCCCATCCACCCTCCCTAGTCACCATGTAGTTCAGCAGACTGCCTAACCTGAAGAACATCTTGGTTTATAAATACTTACCTCCAGATTCTTCAAACCATCTCATTCAACCTTTCTTTGCAGTGTGAAACTTGCAATGTGCATTCAGCACAGCTACCTACTCCAGTTCCATGACAGGGGAAACTTTTGACATTATTTGACATTTCACATTCATAACTACTGTCTACTGTCTTTCAGGATGATTGCCTACAGGCAAATAGTTTATGCCAATTGCCGAAACTGCCCAATGGCTTATCGTGATTGTTCCTATAACTTTAGCAACTGTTTCAGAGTTAAAGTCATCATAAACAACCACAAA
>CM061921.1:54529387-54575800 GCA_031002005.1 Vandiemenella viatica
AGAAGAAGGAATTGAAAAAGGTAATAGACCAAATTTAAATAGTGAAAATAGTACACAAATTATTTTTATGAATACATTTAACCGTGCACTAAATGTCATTCCCAAAAATTTTAATAGCTTCGATTGTGGATTAACACATTTACAATGCAGGTTTTGCAATGCAAAACATTTCGAATCAGAAGTCACTTCAGGTGAGATGACTCCATTCACTTAATGTGGACATAAATCGAAATGAACACAGATAAAAATAAAATCAAAAAATTATTTTGAAAACATATGTAAATACAATTCATCATTTGCTATTGTTAGTTCAGAAGCTAATATTTCGGATACAGTTACACGTAATCTGTATCATTTTGAAGTACATGATGTTTTTTTATCATAGATCAGGGCCAATGACTGCTGCATATGGTCACTCGCCATGTTATGTGCAAAGAGAGTTGAAAATCAAAATAAAGAAATTTATATGCTCATAAAAATAAATCGTGATTTAGATATACGGGGTTATAATGATGCAGTTCAAACTGATGTAGCTGTAATATTCAGTACAGTTGATGGTGAGTTACCATTTGAACAAAATATTGTTTTGTTTTCATAAGTTAATGGTACCATTAAAAATGTTAAAAAAATGAAACTGAATACAAATAAGGGCTGTTAAATGTGCCTTTTCAACTGTTATATTAAATTTTTATTTTTATAGGTATTGCAGGAAATTAAGACAAAGAACACGACCTAATGACGCATTGGTACACGCTCGCAGCTAATGACATCATTGTATTCAGTTTATACCTATGTTTACAGCATACACAATAGAACAAAAAAAAAAAAAAAAAAAAATACTAAATAACTTAATGAATTATCGTCGAATTTCGACCACTGGGCGTTCTCTAGTACTATTCATTTTGCTTGCGGCAACTGACATAAGTTAGTAATGAAGTTGAGTATTAAGAATGCATCAGTATGGAATAGTGAAGGTAATTGCAGATGGTGTTGAAGGGATTTAAGCAGCCCGCTGCCATTCAGAGCTTGATGTACAGAGAGACTGATTTGAGTTGGAAACTTAGCGATATGACCGTTTGAGAATCGAATCGATAGCTTATTGACCCATACTGGAAAGAACAAGTGAAAAGGGTATTCTTCTCTATATGACAGACTACTCTGTAAGAGCTCAGTGGCAGTAAGGAATTTCTTTTCAAGTGATATGATTCACATCATTTATTTAGGGAAAAAAAATCTATGTCACTAATTGTTAAATAAGGCAGCCGTATACTAATCAGAGCTCATTTAACTACAAAGTATGGGAAGGAACAGATAGTTTAACATGCTGATGCATGATAGTACAGATGTCACCAACAGTTTGACAGGGAAACTATAAATGGGACATTTAGCATAAACAAATGCAGTGGCATAGAGAGGAGCTACTAACCACCCAAAGGTGGTAACTTTCATGGACAGGATATGGCTGAATTTATTAAGTTGATAAGCTTGCTGACTGAGGGGTGAACCAGGGTGTAGATGGTATCTTTAAGACTGTTGTAGAAGCCATGGTGGATGATCACATCCGACAAGCCCAGAGGCAAGATGGCTCTATAAAGACCAGGTGTTTCTACTAGAAGCAATGAAATTTTCAGTGCAAGTTTATTTTATGCTTTTTCCTCCTGTTAAAATCAGTGGATTTTCTCTATTAAATCCAGTGTAACTATCTTCCAGTAACTTAAAATTGTATGAACATACACTCTTTGGTGGCAAAAACTGGGTTTATTAATTGTTTTCTGGTGTTATCCGGGTATATTTTATTTTTTATTTTTTTTGTGTTTTGTTTTATGGCTGTGTGTTTGGTTTTATTGGTTGTTTGGATTCTGTGTTGTATTATCATGATGGTGAAATTGTGTAAATTAATCACACTCTTTTGCTTTTGGAAGAAAGTTCTTTTAGAAACAAAAAGTATTGATTGTTTCATCTCATAGTTTGTTATTTAAACAACTGCGTATTATGTAGATGGCAGCCAAGAATGGTCTTCCTGTTCCAAATGGCAGCAATGTAACAAAAATAATTGAACATTCAATTGTTATATAATGGTGAAATTGTGTAAATTAATTACTCTCTTTTGCTTTTGGAAGAAAGATCTTTTAGAAACAAAAAGTATTGATTGTTTCATCTCTTTGTTTTTTAAACAACTGCATATTATATATAGAGCAGCGAAGAATGGTCTTCCTGCTCCAAGTGGCAGCAATGTAACAAACATAATTGAACTTTCAGTTGTTATATAACTCCCATATAAGCAGACAGTGTACTATATTAACACAAAGATTACATATATTTATGCAAATAACATTTTATTGTTTTATACTATTGAATAATGTTAAGAAATTAATATGCTGACAAATTACAAAATTTTAGAATTTATAGATAATAATTTTAGAATTTTAAAAATATCATTACTCGGACAACTATAACCACAGTAAATAGTAAGAAAATTGTACAAAGTAGGCAACATTCAAATTATGCTAATACATACAACAGAAACAAACAGGAGTTCTCACAATCACTTGAAAGTGAATCTATTTACTAACTAATCATGATGACCAAAACAAATAGGATTTAGGTAGTAGGACCTACTATACTGCAAGTACTAATGAGATGCATCTTTCTTTAGCCAAATAGTCAGTGAACAACAAATATTGTTTATAACGTTACATTCTGTTTAGATACATAAGGGAAACTACTACTGGATGTTTAACTGTTAAACATTATGTTTAGATACACAAGAGAAACTTTTAATCAGTACTTAAGTTCTACAACATGTTTCAAGGTAGGTTTACAGTTATAAAAAAGATCAGGCTGATCACTGTGGTCCATCGGATGAAGTGCTGTTGTCATAACACCCTTTCCCTCACTGATTGTCCCACCAAAATCGTGCCCCTGCTAGGCTTTCTTGCACAATCGGAAGATTCAGCTTGTATTCTTCTGGTTATGTTTCTGTTTTGTTACCATGTACTTTTTAAAGTATCACAATTTTTCGAAATTTACTTTTATTGATCTGAAAATGGTCTTAAATTTTCCGCAGTAGTGTATTTCATTCTATACAATATTATTTTGGCTCAAGTCATATAATGGATGAGCAGGTTACACTCACGAATACCACTTGGTGTGCACTTATTCATTTTTTATTACCCGATCAATTGTATCCATTTACCCCATCATGCAGGATTGAATGAAATGGTGACTAATATACTTGTCCCTCTCAAGCTTTCTCTGTCAAAAACTGTCCACCCCACTGTTTTCTGTTGTGCCATTTCTGAGTACTAATCATTTAAAAATGGACAGTTTCCATGACATTTGTAATTCTGAGATGCTACTCAATACAGTAGAACTACGAGGCGTATTCCAAAAGTAAGGTCCGGGGTACAAGATGTCACAGATGATAGGCCTGAATGACGTTTCCCACCTGCAGCGCCATCTACCAACTCCTGGTAAATGCAGTATTGTTGGCGTGCCGCAGTAGCCGTATATCTATTGTTGAGAGCAGTTCGAAATGGCCGCGACAATCGTAGCTCCCGCCAGTTCTGAAGTGCGCGGTGTGATTAGATTTTTGTTGGCAAAAGGATCGTCAGCTGCGGACATCCATCGCGAATTGTGTGTAGTGTATGGACCAAACATAATGAGTGAGAAACAAGTTCAACACTGGTGTCGAGAATTTCAAAGTGGTCGCACAGATGTGCACGATCAACAGCGGAGTGGCAGGCCCAGTATTCGGACCGACGACATCGTCGAGCAAGTTAACCAAAAACTGCGAAGTGATCGGCGTTTGACGATTAGTGGTCTGGCTATGGAATTCCCAAATGTCGCTAGAACCTCAATTTACAGGATTGTCACTGAAGAGCTTGGATATCGGAAGCTTTGTGCGCGGTGGGTGCCAAAACTGCTCACCGCTCAGCACAAAGAGCAACGAATGCATAGCGCGCGACAATTTTTGGAGCGCTATAGACAAGATGGAGACAGTTTGTTTTCCCAAATTGTTACGGGAGACGAGATGTGGATAGCGTACACCAACGCAGAATCAAAACAACAATCAATGCAGTGGCGCCATTCCGGTTCACCCAAACCAAAAAAGTGTAAGCAATCGCTGTACACGAATTGCAAAATGATGGCTTCCGTATTTTGGGACGAAAAGGGCGTCCTTTTGATCGAATTCATGGACCGTGGGACAACCATTACAGCTGACGTGTACTGTGCAACGCTCACCAAACTGAGACGTGCCATCCAAAATCGACGCCGCGGGAAACTGTCGTCTGGCATCATCCTCCTGCACGACAACGCACGCCCGCATACCGCTTCCAAAACCAAAGAGAAGATTCAAGAGTTTCGTTGGGAAATCCTAGACCACCCTGCTTACAGTCCAGATCTTGCACCAAGCGACTATTTTCTCTTCCTGCATTTGAAACGGTGGCTTGGTGGACAACGATTTCAAACCGATGAAGAACTCAAGATGAGCGTTACCAATTGGTTCACATCCCAGGCGGCAGACTTTTATGCCGAGGGGTTAAAGAAACTGGTACAGCGTTACAGAAAGTGTATAGATATGAATGGCGATTATGTGGAAAAGTGAACTAGATATGTAGTTACATACTGACGTTAATAAAAACCTTGTATCCTGAACGATGTTTTTATTATGATCAAACGGACCTTACTTTTGGAATACGCCTCGTACAATTATCCGAATTAAAATTATCCGAACCCCGACTATACGAATCGCTGAATATCCGAATCGCTGAATATCCGAATCGCTGAATATCCGAATCGCATTTTTTATCTAAGATGGAAAGGGAAGAGACAGGAGAAGATGGGGATGACGTGTCACTGGAGGAATTCAGAAACATTCCTTTGAAAATTCCTGGATGTTCAGAAGTTAGTGCTGAAGATGTAGGAGAGTGGTGTGTGTTTCGTCAGACCCTGGGTATGAAATTCTAAATGGTGATGAACTTACTGAAAGTGTGAAAAAGGAAAGTGTCGAGGAAGAAGATGACCTTAATACCGAAGTTGAACCATCAGCTAGTCAAGCATTTGCCGGCCTTGAAACTGCGTTGAAGTGGATGGAGCATCAGCCCGAGTGTGACCACATGCAACTTCTCACTGTCAAGCAGATGCACGACTTGGCTGCCTGAAAACGGATGAATACAGCCAAACAGCTTATTTTGACTGAGATGTTCAGCATGCAATGACTTTTACTTACAGTACGGTACGTCCATACTGTACTAATGTACAGCACTTGTAAATACACATAACATGTAAATACGCATGACATTTAAAATGTTGTCTTTTCATTTAATTAATTAAAAGCTCTTTTTCTTTAAAAATGGTTTTTCCCCCATTTTCAACGTACGTACAATAATTCATTAAAATATACCCTTTTTCGGAAAAAATCAGATTATCCGAATTTTTGATTATCCGAATGGGGTCGGTCCCAATTGATTCGGATAATTGGAATTCTACTGTACTTACAAGGGAAGACATATTCACTTTAAAACACACATTTGTTGATGAGAGTCAAATGTCAACGGCAGGGGTACAGGCAAGTGGATCAAAGTTAGGCCAGATAGTGACAACAGGGCAGCAACATCACACAGACTGACACACATTTTTGCACCATTTTATGGATTGCAGATCTGTGTAAATTTGTGCAGGGTCTGCCATACTGTCAAATATGGGATTGCAGGATCCCTCTTTGGTGGATTTGCAATCCCTAGTATACACATATGCACTGATGAAGAATCCCTTTCAAAGTATTGCCAAAATCTACCACAGACCCTCATGTCATGCTTCTAACCTCCTGATATTTCTAAAAACAAATCACACATGCTATAATCCTCCCCTGTCTCCCCTCGTGCCACATCTCCTATCCTGCTCCTTCTGAAAATAATGGGAGCTCCAGTTCGTCACACAACTTTCTCCTGGTTTACAGCCATTAACCAAAGCCTTCATTGACTTCCTGCCTTCCCTCAAGTACACACACTTCTCTCCAAAATTCTTCCCATCCACCCTCCCTAGTCACCATGTAGTTCAGCAGACTGCCTAGCCTGAAGAACATCTTGGTTTATAAATACTTACCTCCAGATTCTTCAAACCATCTCATGCAACCTTTCTTTGCAGTGTGAAACTTGCAATGTGCATTCAGCACAGCTACCTACTCCAGTTCCATGACAGGGGAAACTTTTGCCATTATTTGACATTTCACATTCATAACTACTGTCTACTGTCTTTCAGGATGATTGCCTACAGGCAAATAGTTTATGCCAATTACCGAAACTGCCCAATGGCTTATCGTGATTGTTCCTATAACTTTAGCAACTGTTTCAGAGTTTAAGTCATCATAAACAACCACAAATTCTGAACTCTGTAGCTGGGAACTATCTTACCAACTTATCCCTGACATCAGACATCCCCCTCAGACATCAACCTCTGGCAATACTCTTTTGGTAAACTCATCATTATTTTTTATTTTTTCCTCCTCTTCTAATTTTGGTAAAAGTTATTAATTTATATATAATTATTAACATTTACCACAATTTCTAATGATAATACTTTTCCATAATTATTAAATTTTCACTTTGTATTCCCGCTCCCCCTTTTCCACAGCAGCCAACTTTTATTTACTCTTGTGGTGAGACACATTGTATGCATATCTGTCACTTTCTGTAGGCCAGGAAAAGTGATGGAGGGGAGTCTCTATTAACGGGATTGATGGATGGATGTGTCAGGAACAGAATGTGCTGTTGGTTAGCTGCCGCCAAGACTTTTTGGAGTGAACATCGAGCGGATAGTGAACCCCTGTTAAGAAACTTCGTCACACTCCCAAGATTAACCATATACTCAAGCAATGCTACATGGTCAAGTTTTGTGTTAAGCTTGGAAAGACTCCAACTAAGACTTTCACCAAGATTTTTGAGGATTTTGACTTGGGCCGATCAAGTGTTTTTGAATAGCACAAGTTGTTAAAGGAGGGAAGGGAGCTAGTTGAATATGAACATTACTCAGGACAATTGTCAGCATCTCAAAGTGACAGAAATATGCAAAAAGTGAAACAGGTTTTGGGTACCATTCAGTGTCTCATAGGCCAACTGATTTCTGAAGAGTTAGATGTTGCATCCACCACTGTGTTTTGAACTGTAACTAATGATTTGATTATGAGGAAAGTGTGCTTGACACTGGTGCCTAAACCTTTGGACAATGAGCAGAAGTCAAACTGAGTGCAGATTTCTTAAGAAATTGTGGACTGTTTGAGTGATGAGCTACATGTTTTAGATAATGTCATCGCTGACGACGAAACCTGGTGTTTCCACTACAACCATGAAAACAAACAGTAGACTGCTGAGTGTCATACGAACAACATCTCCGCAGTAAAAAAAAAAACCTTGAATGCTAAGACACAGGTGAAAATGATGCTGAAAAATTTTATTTTACAAAGAGTTTCCTTCAATTAGCAGAACTGTTAACACTCAATTTTATGTGGATGTATTCAAACGGTTACAGAAGAGAGTCACCCTTATCAGACCAGCCATTACCAACATCACAACAACGTGCCATGACACACTGCTCCATTGGTATGGTAATGACAGGTCGAACACAACATGGCAATGCTGCCTAGATGTGGGAACAACTGAATTTTTTCTTTTTCCTTGATTGGAAAGGCAGCTGGAAGGACATTGTTTTGAGTCAATGAAGGCTGTGATGTATGAATTGAGGAGCATCTTGGTTGGAGACTTTCCAGCAGGTGTATACAGACTGGTTGCTATAAAAAGTAGGAGGGGGTTATTTAGAAGCATTCAGATAAACTGTAATCATATCTGCACTATTTTATTTTTGTTCGAATTTTTAAAATGCGCCTTGTATATATTGTTCTTCATGAGCATGAACAACGTTTGACACAAGATATTATGGAATGTGTATATCATCTTTGTTGGATCATTGCTGCCCTTCTCTGTTCACCTTTGGCTAGTGGTGGGTTTGCTTTCTTCTGTCAATCCTTGTTCTGGTTTATAAAAAGCATGTTGAAAATAAATTTTGGTAAAACACATTGCATTAGATTTAAAGCAAGAAATCATGTGCAGAAAGACTTTGCTGGTATGAAGATATCAGCGTGTTGCTGAAGGTGTTTAAAAGTGCCACATAGAAGGTTATGAGAACTCTTTCTGTAACAGATATCCTGGGACCTATGAAGCTTTTGCATTCATCTTGTTTTCAATCAGTTGTGCCTGTCTTGTTTACTGTTTTTTGTTTTACAGGAAACTCCCTATGAAGTAGAAAAGTTTTTACAACACAGAAGTGACATATAGGTGACTGCAAGTTAAAGCCAAGAGCTTCTTACAGAGAGCCCTTTGGGAAGTTTAGTATTCTTGCAGTAAAATAAGAGTATATTTGTTCTCTCATGTGCTATGCTATAGAATAAAATTCATAGGTTCACAATTTTAGTACAAGAAACAGAAGTAACTTGCACAAACCTCAAAGCATTTTATTATTAATATAAATATATGTTAATTATTGTTGGTCACTTCTGCTTAATTATTTGCCAAAGACTAAAAAACAGTTTGTAATAAACACATATATAAATAAAAACTGAAGTATTGTCTTAATGGTGACTCCATTAATTTCATACAAGAAACTGTATGTAATTTTATCTGATGTGACCTTTCAGAGTCTTTTAAAAAATTCAGTTATAAATTTTATGATAATAGTTGTCAGTTATGCTAGTTAAGTATTATGGATTTGATAATGGTTCAGAGTCTTTTAAAAAATTCAGTTATAAATTTTATGATAATAGTTGTCAGTTATGCTAGTTAAGTATTATGGATTTGATAATGGTTATTATGTGTCATCTGTATGTGCATACTAAATATAAGTCCTAGATCTCAGAGGTCTTTACTTGATAGGGACCTTTTGGACAAAAATAAATAAAAATATACAAGCATTGTATAGTGATTGTGTTTAATTAATCTTGAATCTGGGAGATGAGTTCATTGTTCTTGTTCATCATATTGTGTTTAACATCCTATGATTATTTTTCAGGAAGCCTTGAAGTCATCTCACTGTCACAGGATATATATTACACGCATTCTGAAAGATTATGAGTGTGACACCTTTTTTCCTGAAATTGGAACAAATTACATTGTTGTTAGGTGGGTTATGATTTATTTCTTTCCTTGCAGTTAATTATGCTATTTGCAATGCAATGTCAACCCCCCCCCTCCCATTTTGTATGGCTATTTTTCCTAATTGTTAAAAAAAAAGAAATACCACTGTTTTTTGAGCTGCTTTAACTTGTTCCACAGGCATAGTAAAGTATGGACACAGTTATTTACATTTTAACCTGTTTGTAATATGTTGTATGTGAATTACACACACATACTAAAGTCAGAGAACATCTTTCAGCAAGTGGAAATGGGACAGACTGTTTTAAAAATAAAATGTAAATTCAGAAGTATCACCGCATTCATTAATCCTATATTTACAAATAGTTTATTATCATACTACAGTTGTCTCCCACTGAAGAATTAAGTTCTTATGTCAGGTGTTTTAATAAACCCATATCTGTGGAGTCTGGAAAGCAAGTTCCTTATTGGCGTTTGTCATACTCATGTAGGCTGGTGGTACCTTACGCATGTAAAGAGCCTTCTTTTATTCATTGTCAAAAGTCAAATTTCATTTCATCAAAGTTTATTTCTAGAGGTATTACTGAAAGTTAAAAAATGTTTACATCAGTTGTACAAATTTTAAATCATGTTTGTCATTAATTTATTCAAGTGCTAGGAATATGGATATATGGCGAAAGTGTGACAGCATGCTTATGAAATGGTTCCATATGTTTAATGACAGATGAGAGAATGTGCTTGATGAAGTTGAGAATTGGGTGCCCATTTTGGGTGGATGATGATTTGGTGCAAGAGGTCAATGAAACAATTTATATTGATCAACCTCTTCCTTTACCGTAAGAAGTATCTCAGTTGCCATCATTTTGATGGCATCGATCAACTGTAGAATGATGTTACTAAAAGGCTCATGGCACAGGTGCCAGATTTCTGTGTCCATGGTATTCAAATGTTTGTGCTGTAGCTTAATAAGTGTTTCAACAGTGGTGGCAATTGTATTGCAAAATAGTATAAAGTTTTAAAAACTCAATAAAAGTTTTAATAATTTAACATACTTTTTTTGGCATCTTTTATTTGCATCAGCAGTTAACGTTTTGCACTCTCTTTTTGGAAGATGTGGGTTTTCCCGAAAATCGCTTCAGGAAAATGCTGCTATTTCTTCAGAACAACATAAACATTATTTGTTTAATGGAGCTTTCATACAGTTACAATTGTTTGAATAGTGAGACTATATAAAATGTGTTTGTAGCTGTAACCTGATTTTATCCAATTTTATAAATATTTTGAACAATACTGCACATCTCTGTATGTGATGGGATATTTGGTTACTATTTTTTCTTGTAGGGAATAAATTGTTTCCAAAAGATGGATCACTGGATTCACATTTATTGTGTAGTGTTATTGAGACCTCTCATGATATGTGTGTGCAGATTTCCTGCAAAATAAGCTTCAATAATTATTCAAAGAGAATACTGTCACTACAAGTATTCTTGCTGTGGGGGTACATATTATATAGATCTAACATTTCCTTATTAGTGTGTCAGTGCAGTGTTTATGTTTCATTTCAGTGTGTGAAGTCTGCTGAGATAAAGTAAGCACAAGATATGGGTTAGCCACCTACAGTATAATTTTTTCTCCGTATTAAAAGAAGACAGAGAAATTAAAAGCACTTTCAAGTCCCTCACAGGATTTTTTGACATTTACAGTAGAACTCCAATTATCTGAACTCCGATTATCCGAATCGCTTTTTTAATTAAAACAGAAATGTACTGCGATTCAAAAAATAATGATTCTGCTTATACACCACATGAAACATCTCACTGTCAAGCGGATGTGCAATTTTGCTGCCAGAAAACAGATGAATACAGTCAAACAGCTTACTTTGACCGAGATGTTCAGCAAGCAATGACTTTTATTAACAGTTCGGTACGTACATTGTACTAATGTACAGCACTTGTAACTATGCTTAACATGTAAAAGTGTTGCCTTTTCATTTAATAAATTAAAAGCTATTTTCCTTTAAATACAGTTTCTTCTCCCATTTTCAACATGTATACAGTAACTAATTTAAATAGACACTTTTTGGAAAAAAAAAATCCAATTATCCAAATTTTTGATTATCTGAATGGGGTCCGCTCCCAATTGATTCGGATAATTGGAGTTCTACTGTACCATAAATTGTAACTCAGTGCACAGATTATTGTATCAGTAAATGCATCTTTGTGATTTGAGACATTTTGTTACTGGTTTGTATTGATAAATCATTTGTGTCCTGAATAATTTTTAAAAGATATTTGTCATGTACTTTCATACAACTGTGAGTTTACAACAGCTGTAAACTGGACACAATTTTAAATAGCCATGTTTATCTTGAGCAGTCTGTAACAGCATCTCATATCCTGTGTATGTAAATTTAAGGCAGTAGTTTGATATTTTTCACCTATCATTAATCAGACTTGAAGCATATTTTTGGCATTTTGAAGTTTAAAAAAGGAGTTTCTTTTTCTCTCTTATGGTAACCTATTTTCAAAACAGTTTCAGTGAAATGACTGTGCTTGTATTTTTTTTAGGTATTTTTAACTTAGAGAAATTTATTGTTTGGCTTTAAGGTATAGTCATTAAATATTCCATCTTTCAAAGCAATGATGTAGAGAATAAGCAAAATTTGTTAATAAAGACTAAAAATTTACTGAATGTTCAGCATATGTACTGTTACAATTAGCTGCAGAGCACTATAGTTTGTGAAATTGTTTTGATGCAGTGGCTATTGTAATCGGTTAGAAGTTTTATTAGGTTTGTATTTAAGCAATAGTCACTCAGTACACAGAAATAATTATTTGATTTTAACTGTTTTAATTATGTTTCCAGTAGCATCTTGACATAAAAATATAGAAATATCCAAATAAGCAAAGGAGCAAAAAAATGTGATATTGAACACTGGTTCAATGCCAATTTTTTTACACTTGTTTTTGCCATTGATATCATATAAAAACATTTCTAAATGATCCAAAGATTGTCAGTTTAATGGAAGAGATTAGCTTTCTACCATGCAAGTTCTCCATTTACTGATTTTTAAATATGTACCCAAGTTTACAGTTTCACATTAATTGATTTTGTTACTCTTGTAAGGTCTAGTTAGCTCAAATTTTATATTTTTCTGTGGTTAATTGTTCACAGGTCTAAATCTGCTTGTACTTTAAATGTAAGTTCTTCAGGAATCTGTTGACCCTTCATATTTCAGTATTAGTGATTTATTCTATTAGTAATTGTTTTGGATGCATATACGAGGTTTGTTCAAAAAGTAAGGTGACTTTTTGAATTTCGTTGGATATGTACAATCGATTTTTATTTTTTTGTTTTTCTAATTTTGGTACACTCGTCCTGCAGATATCTTCTCAGTTTAAACTATATAGCATTCTTTGCATTGTTTGTGAGAGGCATAATTGTTGAAGTGTTTTTTGTGCTCGGCGATTTTCTGTTGTCGAAAAAAATGGATTAAAGATTTTGCATCAAATTTTGTGTAAAAAATTGAATTCAATGCTCCAAAACGCTTGAAATGTTGACAGTGGCATACAGTGAGTTTACTTTGAGTAAAACAAATTTTTATAAGTGGTACATGCTTTTCCAGGATGGCCGAGAAGATGTCAGTGTTGAACCTCGTTAACACATCAACAACTGATGAAAACATCAAAGAAGTGAAGACAATTTTGTTGGAGAATCATCGAATCACCATTTGAGAAGTTGCTGATGAAGTCAGCATCTCGGTTGGCTCTTGCCATGCAATTTTTTTGGGTGTTTTGGGCATGAGGCGTTTGTTCCGAAACAGCTGAATTTTGACCAGAAAAACTGTCGCATGAGCATCGCTCAGGAGCTGTTGAATGATGTCAAAGATAATCCTGATTTGCTCAAAAGGGTCATAACTGGTGACGAATCATGGGTATATGATTATGACTTTGAAACCAAGGCCCAATTGTCCAAATGGAAGAGCCCAGAAGAGCCAAGACTGAAAAAGCATGCCAAGTTTGATCCAGTGTCAAGGTTTTGCTCACTGTTTTCGTCGATTACCGCAGTGTAGTGCATCAGGAGTTTTTACCACAAGGTCATACAGTCAATATGGACTATTACCTTGAAGTTATGTGCCGTTTGTGAGAAGCAATACGAAAAAAAGTCCGGATTTGTGGGAAAAGAATTCATGGCTTTTGCATCATGATAATGCACGTGCTCACTCATCGTTGCCTGTGAGTGATTTTTTGGTCAAAAATAACACTACAATCATGCCTCAGCCACCATATTCACTGGATTTGGTCCCCTGCGAGTTTTTCCTGTTACCAAAACTGAAGAGAAAAATGAAAGGACGAAGATTTGCAATGATTGAGGAGATAAAGATTGCATCACTGAAAGAGCTCAAGGCTATACCGAAAAGTGCTTATTAAAAGTGCTTCGAGGATTGGAAAAAAACGTTGGCACAAGTGTATTATATTTGAGGGGCATTATTTTGAAGGGGACATCATAAATATTGATGAATAATTAAATATTTTTTGATAAAATTAAAACGTCACCTTACTTTTTGAACAAACCTCATATTTTTATTGCTTACTGCAGTACCGATGGAAGCAACTTTATCCTGATTACATTGGTCCTTATTAGCCTTTCACTGGTTTGCTTAACCCGAGTTTCTGTTACACTCACCCTGAACAATTAATAACTTCTTTAGCAGGAGTGGCTCACGCAAATGAACTGTACAGCTTGATACCTTGCTGGAGGCTGCCTGTGCTCACTTACCAGTTTGCCTTGAGTAGTTTGACATGGGGAAACCTTGGTGTCCAATAGTCATTGAGGGCCAACTCCCTCATATATGAGTTATTAATTAAGCATGAACATGTTAGAATTGAGCCTTCCCTGGTGTACAGCTGCAAAAATTCTTCTCAGGGTGTTATCTGGTAAAACACCCTAGAAGAATTTTTAACTAAACATGAACAGGATAAAATAATTTAACCAAGATGTAATGCAGATGATAATATTTCAAAGATATTGTCAACATTTGGAATGACTAATTTGTTCATTAGTGTAGTTTTAATCGAGCAGCCAACATGGTGTGATAGACTGAACCATTTTTAAAATTTAGAATTTATTCAATATCATGAATCTGTAACTTTGTCTCTTGGCTAGTGTTATTTTACAATGATGCAAAGCTGAAACAGTTGGCTAGATCAAACTTATTACTTAAATGTATTGAAACTTATAAATTACTACAAAATTATTTTTGGAAAAAGTGCCAAAATCTTTCTAAGCCAAACTAGGCATAAACAAACTATTTACAGACTATTTTACACATACAAAGTTGATAATGTGGCTTTCTGATTTCTTACTAAATGGTACATGTAAGCTGTTGGGTAACTGGAAAACTTATGGAAAATTTCTCTGGAGTATTTTATTAGTAACTAACTATTGTACACAATTTCGTTCATGAGGACTCTTAATGTACAGACCTCTCTCTTTAACCAACATCTTCAATAGCTATGTGATCTGAGGCCCCCTGTGGATCACTGAATGCAAATTCTTTTTGTATGAAAAGTTTCCCCAACAAACTATAATTTCATACCTCCGAATAATATGAAACTGCTTGTTCACAGCAATCACAATAAATGTGTTGATTGCAAGAAGTAACATACCATTAAATGAATACTGATTTGTAGAACCAAGTGTGGTGGGTGAGCGGTAAGCACTCTAGCCTAGTATCTGGGAAGGACAGGGGTTTGGGTTTCAATCCCCAGATTTGGGTTTTCAATGGCTTTTCCAAATCACCCCAAGTGAATGCCAGGATTTTTCTCTCAAAAGGCCATGGCTGAATTTCTTTCTGTTCCTTGCCCCCAGTCCCTTCTGTCCTTTAATGACCTCTATGAGGTGTAAAGACAGAAGCAAATAATAATAATTTGTAGAGGCATTTATTTTAAATCCTTAGCTTTTTGATGTCACGTCAAAATAAAACATACCGTATTCTACTTATGGGACCACAAGTTGTACATTAATCAGAATACCATCAAAATCCAGCCAGTAATTTTTGCATGAACTGGGTTCCAGAAAAAATTATCTTAAACTAATTGACAGTATGGCATTACATCAAATTGAAACATATCCTATTTTACCTGCAGGAACATGGGCTATACTTAGGCGAAACCTCTTTAAAATCTGTCCAGCAGATTTTTCTAAAATTGCATTCAACAAAAAATTAATACTAATTTGTTACATGTCTCAGCTTTCCAACTACACATCAAAACAATGCATTCAATACTTTAACTACGGGACCACAGTTTATACATTAAACAAAATACCATCAAATTCAGACCAGTAGTAGTTGTATGAATCCTGTTCATCCCAATTATCAGACAGATACAGATTTAAAAACAGTTTATTACTTCTCTGTGGCATATTAATAATACTGTCAACTAATTTTTTTAAAAAAAATATCTTAAATGTACAGAATTTTTCTCAGTTACACTTTTATGATGTGACTAGATTAGTCACCAATTGTTTTCAGAACAAAATGACATTTCTCGATTTACTTTTTTGCTGAAATAGTTGTTGGCATATGTAACCAAAAGAAGAAACTGTTAATTGTTTTTATGTTGTAACTGCTTTATATAGTCTCACACCTGCGGTAAGTTAAGTGAACTAATTTCAGAATTTCTTTCTTCAGTGATCCTGATGTTCCGCAAGACATGCAGGAAGAAAATGGAGTCCTGTACCAGTATAAAGTTTATGAAAGTATTGCTTGTACTTGATAATGATATCGTGATTTGTATTACTTCTAAAATAAATTTTATTCAAATTTTTGTTGGAGAATTACTTTGTAATTAGTGTTACACCAAGTTGCAGCAGCTATTTTCATTTGTCAATGTAATGTATTTTCTTGTAATATATTGTTCAAAAGTAATATTGTAAAAATATAAAAATGAATGTGATTCTATTTCTGTTTTCTTTTTGTTTGGCATGCCATGTCACACAATAGACAAAGGAATTTAATAGACAATGGAAAGGTGATTCTTGTCCAAATTTTCGAAGTGATTATGGAATCATAATGATTTAGTCAAGTTTATTTGCTAAATCTGACTAGGTCAGTCAGTTGGCAGCTGAATTATATTATTGTAGCCCAATTAGAAGCTTCTTGTCCCTTGTAAGTGTGTTTACACAATGGTTCATTGAAAGGAGCTTTTAATGTAGCTAACAATTTGTTAGTCAGTAGCCCAACAGAATTTATAGTTATGTTTATGGTACAGTATGTTAGTGGGCAGTCTTTTGTAGTTTCTGATTTTTTCCGCCAAGTCTCATTAATAGTGCCAGAGTGTAAATTTTTGTACACAAATTATGGTTGGAATCCTTATTTCCCAAACCTCAGCTGATACTAAAGTTAAGTAAATCGTTTCCTGTAGTGAACAAGCACTTCACTTGCATTCCTTATTAAATGTTGCAGAAATGTAGTTTGCCTTTAATTACTGGACTAGTGATAAGGAACCCCTCTATATCCCGAGTATAAATTTTAACTTTGTATATTTATGGTCCATCCTTACTGGTGTTAGCAGGTAAATTAGTAGCTATTGTATTTAAACGTCCATTTCATGGGTTGGAAGATTACACTATTCTTGCCAGTTTACCGGGTAGGCTCTTACGTTTTAATAACATTCCCTTTGAATACAATGTAAACTACTTCTGAGTGCTGTATTTCTAGCTCATGCTATTGCTAGATTTTGGAACAAATATCTCCTCATCAATTCTGGATGAGGCCTACATGTTTATGACAATTTTTTGAGCCAGTTGTTCATTACGCCCTAACTAAGTAGTATAAAAAAGTATGTATTCATTAGTTTTGCAGATGTTCCAGCTTAACATTTTAGGCAAAATCTGCATCCTTACCGTTTAAATGTTTTACAGGTACTGAAGTCCTTTGCAATAACTTCAAAATTAGTTCCACAGTCAAAAATTTGAAATAAAAGCACGCTTAGGAGAAATATAAAAGGTCCTAAGTAATCAGACTTTAAAAATAGTAATATTTGAGTACACAGACTTAGCTGGTGAATGCAGACTGTCAAAAGAAATGGTACTTCCAATACCATTTTTTTGTTGCTATTTAATTTTTCGGCAAATGTTTTTACTATGAACTCAAATAAATGACAATGTTTCCAGTTAGCAGTATTGTCTCATTTGTGTTATAATTAATTGCTATATTTAATTATATAACAAGGGGTGCAACTCAGTAGCAAAGATAAGTCACCTACTTATATTAGAGAAAATGGCATGAAAAATGTTGTAAAATAACACTTCTCCCAGCTGTATTTAATCAGGACAGCTGCTAGACTGATTCAAAAAATTATTTGCAGTTTTTGGGCAAATTTGTGAAAACTTTACTTAGCTGCAATTAAAGAAACAAGCTGATATACAGTGAAGTTTGGTATTTTTCTGAGTTACTATAAATGTTACACCTGTGCCAAATTTCATAAAATTTGAGATGGTGAGATTTATAGCGTTCATTGGAATACCATATCTCAAGTATATCAAAATACACAAAATGATACAGGAACAAGTATAAAATAACTAAGTATCTTGTGAAGCTCAGTTTATGTTGAAAAGGCATTAAAATTTATGAATCTACTGAAGTGGTTACTAATGCTTGATTTATAATTAGGAAGGGAATAGGAATATGGGTTAGTTGCTATGAAAACTTTAGATGGAGAATTACTTGTATGTGGATAGAAACTTAACTTGCTCAAGCCACATTAGTAAAAGCGTTCAGAGAAGATATATGATGCATTAGAAGAACCAATGGAAAATAGATGGGTGAAGGAAATATAACAATCACAGGTGATTTGAATGTGTCATGGGAGAAAGAAAAGTAGTACATATTTGAGGAAATTTGATCTTGCACAAATAAATAAACGAGGAAATAGGCTGTTAGAATTTAGCAAAAAATGCAAATTAAAGTTACCAAACATGATATTTAAGACCTACACAAGAATATATATACTTTTCTTGCTGTCCTCAGTGTCTCAACTGATCTGACACAATCCTCCATCTCTTCGTATATTGCATTAACCTCTTAATCTCAACATACCCTTTGCAACCTATGTCTTCAGTTATCTGCTTCATATATTCTCATCTCTGCTTCCTCTAAAGTTCCTACATTCGACTGTTCCATCCACTAACAAATTAACCAATCTTGTATGTCTGTCTTAAAATTTGACCCACCATCCTGTCTCTTCTATCTGCAAGACTCTTCCACAAACTTCTTCCTCACCTATTATTATTATTAAAAAAAAAAAAAACCATTCATTTTCGTACTTCATCTCTCCACTTAATTTTCAGCATCTATCTATGGCATCATATTTCAAATGCTTCATATTTCATTCTTATTATCCTGGTCAGCAACTTTGAAGTATGTGATGTTAGTCTTAGTGTGCAATAATTTCTCCTGTTTTGTAGCTGTTTGATATTAGTTTGAATATTCTTCAGATTCCTCCTCCTTCTATGAATTTCAGAAGTTTTGCGGGAATCTCATTTCCAACTGCCTTATTTGATTTCAAATTTTTTAAAATTCTGTCCTTAAAACTAGATCTCGTAAGTTGTCAGTGTTGAAATTGCCTTGTTTTCAAGTACACTGTTTTTCAAATCATCTCAATTATGCAGTTTCTCTAAGTATTCCTTCCATCAGATAGCTCTATGGGAGTGTCCCTAAACTATGAAGCTCCATTTTGGCCTCCTGTGTACCCCTCTCCCCCCCTCCCCATGTAGCCCAATGTGGCTTTTGTTTCTACCCTCCCCACCACCTGGCGCATAGCTTTTTTCCCTATTGATACATTTTGTACTGTTTTATCTTGTCAGACTATCGTAAATCACATATGGAGATATTAAATGATGGAAATAAATATTCACATGATGTGTGTTCTGTACCTTATTTTAACTGTGATAAATAAAATGAATGAAAAGCTATGTGGCATAGCTCGGACCCTCCCTCCATGTATCGCAGTATAACCTTGTCCCCTCCCCTCTCCCTAGACTGAACCATGAAGTTTATGGGCGGTCCCTATCTTCTGAGCTTAAAAGAGTTTTCCCATCATCAGATTTAATGTTTATACACCTTTTATTCACTTTTCCAAATTTTTGTTTGCTCTTCCTCTAGGCCATATCTACTTTACCTACCACCATTTCCTTTTCTACTTTTTGTTTTGTTTTGTTTTCTTGTCTTTCCAGTTTATTTGTTTTCTAAAATGTCTGTACTGATCTCTTCTTGCTTCATCTTGAGAATTTTTGTGTCTCCATATCTGGGCAGCAATTCTAAAATTTCTTCTGTTATAAGGATTTCAGGTCTGAAGCCTAATGTTTTTACGTAACGCCTAATGTTTCTTCACCATCCTTGATTATTATTATTATTTTTTTTTTTATTGCATTGCATTTGTCCTCAGTTGAAGTTCCTTCAGAGATAGTTCTTAGATCAATGCCTACCATCTCTGCAACATTTTATCTCATGTCAGAGTGCTTCAGCTTGTCCATTTCCATTCTGTTCTGCCTGTGTTGTGCCTTTAATCTCTTGAATTTCAGCCTGCACTTCATAACTATCAGATTGTGTCCAGGATCTATGTCAGCTCCTTGGTCTGCTATACAGTCTAGAATTTGATTCCTAAATCACTGTTTGACCATGATATAATCTAGCTGATATCTACATGTATCCCATGGATGTTTCCAGATGTATAATTCTTAAATAATGTGTTCGCCACTATGAGTTTATATTTTTCATGAAAATCTAACAACCTACTTCCTCGCCTATTTCTTTCTCCTAGACCAAATCTTCCTACAGTATTCCCTCTTTTTCCTTCCCCCCACTACAACATTCCAATCACCCATGATTATAATATTTTCCTCCCCTTTGACATATTGGATTAATTCTGCAATTTTGTCATATATTTTATCTATTTCTTCATCATCTTCCTGTGACATTGGCATATACATTTGTACCAAAGTGGTTGAGCAGGCTTAGTTTCTACACTCATCAAAATAATCCTATTACTAAACTGATCATTATAACTCTCCTGTTTCCCTACTCTCTTGTTCATTATAAACCCCACGCCAGTAACTCCACTGACACCATTGTGTTAAATATTTTGTGTTTGCCAGGAAAGAAATTCTGTGCATCCTTCCACTAATCGCAACCACATTTAACCTGTTATTCCATCTCCCTAAGGTTTTTTACTCTACGTTCCCTAATCAGACTCCAACTCGTAGAATGTTTCTATCCATTCTGAAGATTCCTCCCTGTGCAGTACCTACATGGAGATCTGATTATGGAACTATTTTACCTACAGGATATTTTACCTATGAAGAAGCCATCATTCTGTAGGTAATTTGAGTGGTTTACATGGCTTTGGTATACTGTTTGTGTCTTTAATGCAGTAGCTTCCTGTTGCTTTCTATGTCCCCATACTGTTGATCACTTCTGATTTATCTGCTTTGAGGGACCTTTTTCAAACCCAAGGGCAATAAGGTGCTCTGGACTACTTACTGCCCGCTCTTCTGGTCTCCTTTCAGGAGGCCGTTGGCAAGCAGTGGGTGATACTTATAATGTGAATACTTTTAGTCGTACAGACGGGGTGCACCACTTGAAGGAGAGGTTCAGATTTGGTTGGAAGAGTTTAGCACAGCCTCTACCTAACCCTTAACCCCCATATTTTTCCATGCAAAGGGTGTGGATATATCTGCGTTGACGGTTCGACGCCGTCTACTGAGGGCTGGATGGTGGCCGCATGCCATTGCGTCGTTTTCCATTTATCAGAAACCACCAACGCCTCAAACTGCAATGTGCACGTGAACACCGTGACTGGCGTGCTGAGCGACAAAAAGTATTATTTTGGGACGAGTCCTGTTTCAAGTTGTCCTACAGTGATGGCTGTGTACGTGTAGGCGCTAGCTTGGTGAACCCGAGGCACTGCCGCTTATGCAGGCAAGCCTACATGCCATATTTCAGCAGGACAATGCTCGGCCACATGTTGCGAGGAATGTGTAAACCTTTTTCGAAGAACGTCGGGTATCAGTGGATCACTGACCTGCCATCTTCCTGATGTTTCCCATCGAAAATGTATGGGTCGGTCGACAACTTGTCCGATCTGGTTCTTCTGCAACCACTGTCCATGGTTTGTGGACGCTCCCAAGCAGCATATCCAAGCTTTCTTTGATTCATGCCATGACGTCTAGAGGCTTTGATTAGAACACGTACTGAATTCTCTCGGTAATAATGCACGTAGAATTCTGTAATTCTAATAATCTGTGTATTTGTCATGTCCCTAATATGTGGAATAAATTTGATTGAAATCACTTGTCTCCTTCCTGGTGTTGTAATTTTCAGAAACAGTAGTGTAGTTGAGGACCCACATTACGGGTATCAAATACAGTAATTGGACGGAGTGAAAAGGAAGGAAACTAGATGTGGTTGTAGAAATTACCGCAGAACACAATTGGTAACTGATGTGATAAAGAAGCTGTGTTGGGAATCATTGGAACATAGGTGGCGGGCGAGGAATGTGTTGAGAGTGTACTTGTATAAAAGCATGGCTAGGAGGATTGAATGGATACTTCTAAAATAATTAGGCATTGTACACGGTGGGCAAGAAATGACCGTGACTACAAGATGTTACTTGATTTCAGACAAAAGGGATTAGGAAAATTTTCCTTTGTAGACAAGGGATTAAGGGATTGGACTAAATTACAAGGGAAATACTGAAAAATTTTCCAGAAACATTGAAAGAATTTAAAGTTCATGAAGGTCAAATCTTCGCGGGTGTCAGTATTTCACTCAAAGAGTTTAAGGTTAAAAAAATCATGTGTAGGGAAATTGCAGTTATATTAAATTCAGTCGAGTCAAGCGGCAGGTGCTCTTACAGTAGCTACTTACAGTGTTACGGAACGTGCTCACTACGGTATGGGATTTGTACTGTTACCAAGTGAGTGTTCGGACTTTTGAAGATGAAGAAGAACATAATGTTCCATTTTTTACCAGCAGCAAGACGGTGCACCACCTCGTTATATCACAACAGTTCGAGATATCCTCGTTGGCTGTAATATCGAACCAATTGATGTAGTAAAACTTACGGTGTTTTGTTGCAACATAATACTTCAATCGATTCTACGAGGGGCAAGTAAAAAATAAGGTTCCCACATTTTTTTCAGGGTTAAGACATTTTTTATTGCAATAAATAAGTACACCATCTGAAAGCTTGTATTTCAAACTTTTTTCTACATAGTCGCCAGATCTTTCAACACATTTTTTCTGACGAGTTATCCACTTCTGAAAACCCGCTTCGAAGAACTCCGCCGCCAGGCCGCTGATGTACTTGGTGACCGCTTCCTTCACCTCTTCATCTGTACTGAAGCGTTGTCCAGCCAAGTGTTGCTTCAATTTCGGGAACAAGTGGAAATCGCTGGGAGCAAGATCAGGGCTGTAGGGGGCATGATCAAGCAATTTCCAGCCGAATTTGTCCAGTAGGGCGGTGGTCTGTCGAGAGACATGCGGTCGCGCGTTGTCGTGGTGCAACCTAACGCCCTTGCTCAGTCTTCCTCTCCGGCGATTTTGGATGGCTCTTTTGAGTTTCGTTAGCGTCTCGCAGTACCTGTCCGAATTTATTGTGGTCCCTTTAGGCATAAACTCGGTAAGCAAGACGCCTTTTCGGTCCCAAAACACCGTAGCCATCACTTTTCCTGCGGACAGCGTCTGCTTAAATTTCTTCGGCCTCGGCGACCCGGGATGGCGCCATTGTTTCGAGTCTTCTTTTGTTTCCGGAGAGACGTAGTGACACCACGTTTCATCTCCCGTAATAATGGAGTCCAAGAATTCTTCAGTATTCTCGGCGCATTCTCGAAGAAACCCCTCGGCACACTTGACGCGATTGTCTTTGTGGGTTTCTGAAAGCATATGCGGGACCCACCGCGCACACACCTTGCGATAACCAAGTTTTTCGGTCAAAATGTTGTCGATGGTTTTTTCACAAACCTCAGGAATCTGATCAGCCAGCTCCCGAAGCGTTACTCTTCGATCCTCGAGGAGAATGCGCTCAGTCTTCGCAACGACTTCGTCGGACACCGATGGCCTCCCGCTCCTTTGCTCGTCGTGAACGTCTGTGCGTCCTTTGGAGAACTCCCTGCACCATTTGCGGACGTGCTGGACGCTGATGCAAGCTTTGCCATAAACTTCTTCCAACTGTCTATGAATTTCAATAGGTGTAAGTTTCTTCGCGTTTAAAAATCGAATCACTGAACGGATTTCACACCTGGCGGTGACGGCGATTGCGGGCTCCATCGCGGATGGCTGTTAGACTGGCACTAAGCTTCGCCGGTTTTTCTCCAGGTAGTTGGAATGGAGTGGGGGGAATCAACAATGAAGGCGGTGTTGCCGGCTTTCTCCTAGTATCTCGCGCGGCCAGTGTACAGCGTTGGGAACCTTATTTTTTACTTGCCCCTCGTATATGTAAAGTTATGTGTTATAAAGTTATTTTTGGGGCAGACTGCACACCAGTCCCCTCCTGTAAGAAAAGAAGTTGGCGATTTTTTTTTTAATTCGAATTTTTCCCCCCACTCATTCTGCAGCTGTTAAGTTCTGTCAGCTGAAAGAGTACCGTCCACTCTTCCTTAATCTTTTCTTCATAGGAAATAATCCCAGAAAGCTTATTTTGGGATTCTACAATGTTCCTCAACTAATTTCCGTTCACATCATTGGTGAATGAAACCAACTTCCCTTCAGAGTCGGTATTAGTATCGGAAGGCAAAGAAGTATGTTGGAGTTGGCAGGCAAATACGAACGCTGGAAAATAATTGGCGTCAAGTTCTTTGCCAATGACGCTCTTATCAACAGTGATTAGCTGGGAGAAAATCGTCTGACGCAATGACGCTAAAATAACGGAAACAGGACAACAAAAGCAGATATTGGACGCTTGCAGCAGACATCACAGAAGACCTGTGGTACAACGCAGTGTAGATTTAATCCCAAGTTGCTGCGTAATTTAAAATTTTAAAGTTCACTAAATTTACGGATGCACTTTTTAAAAGCGGAAAATTTATTATTCAGGTTTAAGGGATGTGAAATTTTGCATCATGTCGGACCAGTCTCTCCTCGCTACATACGTTTTGGATTTTCCAACTTTATCATTCCACCTGAATATGGAATAACATGTTTAGGATGCAGGAAAACTGTTAGTGCTATGACGTAGAGAAAGCAATACGTTGACAACATGACGGTTTCTCGTTTTCAAGCAAGAGTCTAGTCAGAGATAACGAAGGATTGCAATAGTGAAGAAAAACTTGATTCTCTTTTTCTTTTAAAGTCACTATAATTAATAGATCTTTTAACTTTGGCATCAAAGTGTTTGAGAAAGTATTCATTATTTGTTGAAAGTTAAGTAAGTATGTTGTTTTGTCCGCAGGCAGGATTGAGATTCTTGTACGGGTGGTACGGAGGTAGAGTGGCATTTCGTAGGTGTGGATAATAATTGTTGAATGTGTGAAGACTTGTTTAGTGTGTTGTCTGAGAAGGAGGGAAGAAGGTGAAACCCGATGCTGGACCGATCAGTCCTGTGTTCCTACAAACAGCAAGGGCTTCTCCGAGATTAACTTCTCCAACTGGCGAACGAACCCCAATCAAGGGTCGTATGCCCCACTCTATATGCACTGTGGAATGCTTCGGAATTTAATCCAAGACTGCTGCATGCACAATCTGGTGATTAGGAATCATGCATCACCGCATTTTGTACTCTGATGGCAAATCCCAAATAAAATTTCTTCCACCATCGGTGCTCAAACCGAATAACTCCGTGGCAAATGCCGGACACCATCACGGTTCCCCAAAATTTGGAATTAGCAGTTTATTTCGAAGTGTTTGATATTTTGAATCCCTTCACCCCACTTATTTTGGGTAAGACGGTTTCTGCTGTATTGCTGCACCGTAGATCAAAGGTGAGCCAGAAAGGTATGAAACTGAGTTCACAAAGGACAGATGAAATTAATACTTCCAAGCCCGTCGTAAGGCCGGGTATGGAACACAGATCATCCAACAGAAATTTCAGTTTTATTCTGGTGTACTACTAGTAATTGACTTTCGTTGTGACTATCTAGTCTTCCATCCCCTTGGATTCCTTAAATCATTCCAGCAGTAGAACTACAAATTCCTCATTTGAAACTAGCTCCAATAACAACTAAAAGATATCTGAAATTATATCGACGTCGATAGCTTCAGAAAAAGGAGGCAATCGTCCTCTATGCTTTGTAATGGTGGAGTGTTCAGGTAGATTTTATGCTGCCAAACAAGAAAAACTTTGGTGTTAATTTAGTTGGAAAGAAGTTTCCACCCGACCGACAATTCTCGTGTCTGAAACCTATGAATTTGAGAGTCGACGTTTATTGAAATCTTGAAATACCTAGATACTAGATGATATAAATGAAAACGAGTTTTCTGCTCACGTGTGAATTTGGATCAGCTGTGTTATATTTCTCTTACCAGATTTTTTTTGTTACAGTTTTTTATGCGCAATGTATACGCTGATATCCTACCACAATGTCCTTTAAAGCAACTTACAAGTATGTAGGTCCATATGGCATCAATAATAATGAAGAGTGGCCTGGTTTGACAGATATTTGAGTTAAATTTCAATCCGCCTCTTTTTTTTTGTAAACTTAATGCTTAGTGGTTGATCTTCTAATTTAACATGTTAAAAACTCACAAATTTCATCCGAGGAGACGGGCTAAATTGACCAGATTTCAAAGATAATTTGAGAACGATGTAAAAGTTTATCTAGTACGGTTTAAATACTTTTAAAAAACTGCGTTTGAGTTTCTTGCCGCATAAGTTCCAAGTAAAGATATTTGTGGACTTTTTTGTGAAAAAAATTTTTTGTGCATAAAAGTAATTGATAAAATCCGGATCTAAACTTTTAACTACGTTGTTCCAAGTTTTTTACCTCATTTTGTTGCGGTGCTCTTTCTAGAACCAAATTGTCTCCCTGCGGCATACTTGTTGAAACACAATTGATTCAACAAGGTAATTGTTTCACAGGGGAGCTAGCAATTGGAAAATAGACCATATTCTGGTGATTACGTCTGAGTATGTAGTGAATGTGACCTTACAAATTAACCGTTGCCTTACATAACATTTCATCATCGCAACACACATATTGTTTCTGCCCTATTTAAATATGTATTTAAGTTATTTTTCTGTCTTTCTTTAGTTCTCTCATGTAAAGATTGTTTTGTTATTTTAGTATCCATTGAGTTGTGTGATAAGTAGGTACAACCGACTGTGGAATGATTTTCGTATTTATTGCAAGCGAATTTTTGTCCTTTACAAGTTTAAATCTGGGCCATCCCAGTTTAAACCAACACAATTTTAAAACAAAAGTTACCTCACCATGTCAGATTTCCATGAATTTTGGAACAGATTTACAATTCATATAGAATTGGAAAAGTACCAAATTTCATAGAGATATATCAACTCGTTTTTAAATTACAGCTGTGTTAGTTTTTCCGATAACTGCAAAGATTTTTTTTTTTTAAATTGCTGTAAGAGCTCTCCTAATTTAGCGATAGAGCTGGCAGAGGTGTCATTTTACATTTTCATGCCATTCCCTGCATATATAGATCAGTGGTGGGCAAACTTTGGAAGCTGAAGAGACAAATTCATCATTGCAGGCTTCGGGAAAAAATTATAAGAGCCATAGGCCAAGTTATAATTTCATGAATAATTTTGATGTAATTTATTGAATAATCAATACACCATTATACATACATTTATGTAAATAATATATCCATAAATAATTCTCATTTAATTAATACAAACAATGTGGCTGTATTTCCTGAGACAGTTATATAATATTAGGTGCGTAAATTGTCGTTTTTAATTTCAAGCATGAATACAAATTTTATTGGATTATTTGGTATCTGAATTTATTTTAGTAAGATTCATGTAGGAAAAAATTAGTTTACACAGTTATTTGAAAGAAAAATGAATTTTTCTCCTTCCAGATCTTCAATTTCAGTGGAAAGACGTATAAATTTTGATTTCCAAAAACCTGTATAAGCCAAATCTAGCAATTGAATTTCCAAAGCTGCTATTTCAATTCCAAACGGATGAAATCTTTATCCCGTTACTTTTGTTTTGAGAGGATCCATAATATATGCCAAGTTTCTTTTCCTTGTCTTAAGTCTTGAAATCTCTATAGAAAAGATTCATTTATTTTTAAAATTTTCAAAAATTCACTATCAGTTTTAATATTGGTTTCGTCTCGATATTGTTAAAACTTGTAAAACGCAACAAAATTCCTCATTCTATATCACTAGCCAAAAGATTTTTTTTTATCAAAAGAAATAAATTCTTCAAGAAGTGAATACACAATATTTCTTCTATGTTGCTCTCCAATGTTAAGTTGATTCATTTGTGCCGTTATGTCCACCATAAAATTTAATTCTTGCAACCACTGCTATTATTATAATTCTGAATAATATACACCTTTGTTACATAAGAATAGTTCGATTTATTTAAATTCAAGTTTTTTTAATTGTGATAGATCACCCGTTCCAGTGGCAATTTCCTTACACACCCGTTTCCCCCTGCCTACTTTTGCTCTCAACAAATTTCAACTTTAAATTCTTTCAGCGTTTTTGATAACTTATTCATCATTTCTCTTGAAATTTATTTGAATCCCTGACCGCCTCAGCTGCGAAAGAAAATCTTCCCACATCCTTGTGCCTTAAATCGAGTGCCAGCTTATGGTCATGGTCATGGTCATCTTTTCTTCTCCATGCACTACTTCTAATTCTTACACCAATATCTCTCCACGCCTCATCACCAATATACGCCTTGTACACGAAAGAAAATTTTCCCACACCCTTATGCCTGAAATCAAGCGCCAGCTTGCGGTGATGGTCAACTTTACCCTTCCAAGCACCTCTCTTAATTTTCCCACCAGTATCTTTCCATGCTTCATCTCCAGTATAGGCCTTGTACACTCCCATGACTCTCTTCACCCTCCTTATATCCTCCAATGAATCCCACTCCTGCTCCTTTATCATATTAGTTACCGATTGTGTTCTGCGGTAATTTCCAAAGACAAATCTGGCAGCCCTCGTGTGCACCCTTTCCAAAATGTGGATCCCAAACTACACCACCATATTCCAGCAGTGGTCTGACCAAAGTTTTGTACCGCAATTTCCTTACTTATCCAGTGCATCCCCTCAACTCTTTCCAACAGGCGAAGGCTTTCGAACCCTTTCCCTACTACCTGTCCAATGTTTCCTGCCCAGTTAAGTCTGCTATCAAATGTTATGCCAAGGTATTTACATTTCGGGTCTTCAATAAGGAGCTCCTTCCCCACTTTATAATCATAATCAACTTTTAGTTTTTTTATCTGTGTGCCTAATAAGCTGGCTTTTCTTTGCATTTGCCAAGGTATTTACATTTCGAGTCTTCAGTAGCTCCTTCCCCACTTTATAATCATAATCAACCTTTAGTTTTTTATCTGTGTACCTAATAAGCTGGCTTTTCTGTGCATTTATCTTCATCCCATGTTGACTCACCCAGCTAGTTATCCTATCTAGATCACCCTGCAGCTGTTTACAGTCTTCTATTGTTTTGATCATTTTATATAACATTATGTCATCTGCAAACAATCTAACTTCTGAAAGTAAACCATTAACACATTTCATTCATTAGAATAACGAATAACAATGGTCCCAATACACTACCATGTGGGATTCCCATGTTCACTCCTACTTCTTTTGACATTGCATTTCCTTCCCCTACCTTTTTGCTTTCTACCTTTTAGGAATTCTTCTACCGAGCAAATCACCTTTTCATCAAGTCCAATAGTCTTTACCTTATTTAGCACCATTTTATGGCTCACTCTGTCAAAGGCCTTTGAAAGATCTAGTGCTACACTATCAACTTGACCTCCCCTGTCCATTTCATCAGAAATATCTTGCATATAGCCTACTAACTGAGATTCGCATGAATATCCTTTCCGAAAGAGATGCGAGGGAAATATTGGCTTTTGTGTATTTGTAAGATTGATAAAGCAACACAATACTGTATTTATATAGGCAGAAGTTTTATTATCTGGTTTGTCTAAACCATCCTCTGCATGATAGCCAAGTCACCAAACGTTTTCATTTTAAATTAACGATCCGTAACATCGAGAGAATCTATTCTGTTTTAGTAAGTGAAGTGAATACATACTGTAGAATGCTGACTAGGTTTAGAGTAAGATCTCATAATATTTGTCTTTAAGCAACCGCAAGAGTTGGCCTGTTTTACAAGAATTGTTTTTGTGGGATCACAAACCTTTGCTCAATACATATGAAATGTGAAGTGAACTACACTTAATGGTTCCTTGAGGTTTATTACTATGTACACAAAACACTGATAAACAATAACAAATGTGGTACAGTTAGTGGATGACCGTCGAGAAATTTAGCCTGGTCCTGATCCGGGGTAGAGAGAGACGGCTTCTACTTCTCGCGAACTTCCGGTGGTCTTCTGTAGTTGAAGCTGGTTCCGCGGTCAGGCCGGAACTGGCGGTGGAGCGGCCGGCTACGCTTATATAGGCGGCCTGGCGCAGGAATTCCGTTGTGTGGTAGTACGGCGACCTCTGTAAGAAATAGTCCCACTTAGCTTCTAGATGATTCTATTTGTTTTCCTGGTTTGTTTTGATGTCTCTGCGCCTGTTTGGAGTCGTATATGTATCCCGGCGTGCAGGCGCGTTGTGTGTGAGGTCTGCCTGGCAGGGGCCTTTACTGGCAGACTGAACATACCTCCCTCCCGGGGGGGGGGGGAAGCGATGTCTGCGACGTCTGCGAGGTCGTCTGCCGCGGCGCCCTGGAGCAGACTATGAAGGCTACCTCCAGGGGAGTACGGAGCTGTTCCCCTGGCGATGCGTGCCGACCTGCGTCGTGGTGCAGGTTGTGGTGGAGGTACTTGTGGAGCTAACGGCATCGGTTCGTCGGCGTCGATGGCCGGGGGCTGTACGGGGGGCGCTGAAGATGGTCCCCGCAGGTGGTCGAGAGGTTGCGGCTGAAGGGTGTCGGAGCGACCGACAGGTTGTGGCGTCGTTGGTGGCGCTGTAACTGTCCCTGAGCAACGGTTAGACGGCAGGAGTGGTGGAGGTGGCAGGGAAGGAGAGGAAGAAGTGGATGGCCGTGCCGTGGTGGAAGAGGACGGTGCCGTGGGGTAGCGGGGACG
Organism: Vandiemenella viatica; assembly: GCA_031002005.1. Taxonomy (NCBI): domain Eukaryota; kingdom Metazoa; phylum Arthropoda; class Insecta; order Orthoptera; family Morabidae; genus Vandiemenella; species Vandiemenella viatica. Next base: position 54,559,788 of record CM061921.1, read on the forward strand.
TAGTTGGTTTCGATGGCGTCGCACTATCCGGCCATCCAGGCTGACGTCGAACAGTTGGCGGCCCCGGGGCCGCTGGATGACCCCCGGAAGCCAACCGGCCCGGGAGCCAAACCCGCGGGCCCAGACTAGGGAGCCCGGGGTGAAACGGAATGGGCCCGAAGGTACCTGTACTTTGGGCGGGGGTAAGAGGAGATGGAGGAGAGTGCGAGGTTGGCGGCCATGTAGCAATTCCGCCGGGCTTTTGGCCCCCACTGGAGTGGTTCGATAGGAACTGAGGAAGAGTGTCAATGCCTCTTCGAGTTTGTGACTTGTGGTGTATTTGGTCATTTGGGTTTTGAATGTTCTGACTAGCCGTTCCGCCTCCCCGTTAGATTGGGGGTGGAAGGGCGGGGTGAGGAGGTGTTGGATATTGTTGGCGGTACAGAAGGATAGGAATTCCCGACTTCGAAATTGCGGTCCGTTATCTGTGACGATAGCGTATGGTAATCCTTCGATGGAAAAGATCTTCGTGAGGGCTGAAATGGTGACCTCTGTAGTGATTGTGGAGCAACGGACGACATATGGGAAGTGGGAAAAGGCATCCGTCACTAGGAGCCACTGGTGGCCTAGGAATGGGCCAGCGAAGTCGAGGTGAATGCGTTCCCAGGGTCCGGACGGTGCCGGCCAGGAAAGGAACTTTTGAGGGGGGCGGGGCAGTTGTTGGGCACAGATGGTACAGCGCCGCACCATCTTCGTGACATCCGTGGTAAGGCCGATCCAGAATACATGGCGTCTGGCAAGGGATTTGGTGCGGGCAATTCCCCAGTGTCCTTGGTGGAGAGTTTGGAGGATTGTCGGTTGTAGGGATCTCGGAACGACGACCCTCGGGGTGGAATTTGGTTCTGTGCGGAGGAGCACTCCCTCTACTACTGAGAGCTGGTGGCGGATGGAGTAGTAGAACTTGAGGTCTTGATGATGGCGTGGAGGGGAACGTGTTTGCCACCCGTGTTGGATGTGGTGTCGGATGACACGGAGGAGGGGGTCCTCCCCTGTGGCTGCCGCGACTTTTGAGGCCGTGACTGGAAATGTCTTCAGTGCTTCTTGTATGTCATCGTCGATCTGGAACACCAGAAGTTCCGACTTGTCGAAGGCAAGGTCTGGTCCCTGCGGTAGTCTGGATAAGGCGTCTGCATTGGCATGCCTGGAGGTGGTACGGAAATGCATGGTATATCTGAACTGGGACAGGAATAGTGCCCAACGCTGGATGCGGTGGGATGTTTTGGTAGGCAGACGTGTGGACGGATCAAATAGTGATAGGAGTGGCTTGTGGTCGGTAATGAGATGAAAAGAAATCCCATATAAAAGGGAATAGAATTTGGAGCAGGCAAAAACAATAGCTAGCGCCTCTTTCTCGATTTGAGAATATTTAAGCTGAGCAGCCGATAGGGCTTTGGAGATGTAGGCTACGGGGCGTTCCGTGCCATCTGGTAATTTATGAGACAGAACTGCCCCCACACCGTAATCGGATGCATCTGTGGCAAGTATCAAGGGGAGGTTTGGAGTGTATGGCATGAGGCATGCTGCGGACTTGAGCTGCTGTTTAAGGGTGTGGAATGCGGTCTCGCAAGCTGGGGTCCAACGGAACGGGACATTCTTGCGACAGAGGTGGTACAGGGGTGCTGCCACTTGTGCTGCTGAGGGTATAAATTTTATGTAGTATGAAATCTTGCCTAAAAAAGATTTCAACTGATGTAGATCCTGAGGCCGAGGTAAGTTGGAAATAGCGTCCACATAGGAAAATGCTGGGGAGATGCCTTCCTGAGCGATGATGTGACCCAGGTAGGAAATGGATTGTTGAAAAAATTGACACTTGGAAAGGTTGCATTTTAATCCTGCTGCACGGAGGCGGAGGAAGAGTAGGCGGAGGTTGGTCATGTGTTCGGCAGCGGAGGGTCCCGTGACGACTATGTCGTCGAGATAGTTGATGCATCCCGGAATATCCTGGAGAAGTTGTTCGAGATACCGTTGAAAAATCGCTGGAGCACTGGCCAAGCCGAACATGAGCCGGTTGAGTTGGAAGAGGCCAGAGGGAGTGTTGATGACTGTGTATTGTCGGGACTGGATATCCAAAGGGATTTGAAGGTATGCTTCTGCCAGGTCAATTTTTGTAAAGTAGGTACCTCCTGCTAGTTTACGGAAGAGGTCGTCCGGTCTCGGAAGTGGATAGTCGTTTACCAGCAGATGCGGGTTGACGGTGGTCTTAAAGTCACCACAGAGACGTAAGCGGCGTCCTGGCTTCTGAACTATGACCAACGGCGTGGCCCAGGGGCTGAACCGCACCGGCTGGAGGATCCCTTCGTCTGAAGTTCTTCCTGAAGTGGTTGTTGAAGCGCTACGGGTACCTGGCGTGCCCGGAAGTATCGAGGCCGTACGTCCGGCCGGAGTTGGAGTGATGCTTCGAAGTCCTTTGCACAGCCGACGCCTGGTCTTCTTCTTTGGATATGTGATGAATTGCGAAGTGTTGTTTTATGCGCTTCTCGTAGGTCTCCCATTCTTCGACGTCGTCGTTGAATGCTGGGAACGGAGGCGGGGCCGTGGGTTGGCGGAGATTCCTGACTTCCGCAATCAGTTGTCTCTGAGATTCGAAGAACTGATTGTGGAAGTCCTTGGAGGAACTGTTGCCATTCCGTAGGTGCTGCTGGCGTAGCCATGATGGTCGAGAGTTCTTATCCCAACCTTGTCGCCACTGAAGTGAACTACACTTAATGGTTCCTTGAGGTTTATTACTATGTACACAAAACACTGATAAACAATAACAAATGTGGTACAGTTAGCGGATGACCGTCGAGAAATTTAGCCTGGTCCTGATCCGGGGTAGAGAGAGACGGCTTCTACTTCTCGCGAACTTCCGGTGGTCTTCTGTAGTTGAAGCTGGTTCCGCGGTCAGGCCGGAACTGGCGGTGGAGCGGCCGGCTACGCTTATATAGGCGGCCTGGCGCAGGAATTCCGTTGTGTGGTAGTACGGCGACCTCTGTAAGAAATAGTCCCACTTAGCTTCTAGATGATTCTATTTGTTTTCCTGTTTTGTTTTGATGTCTCTGCGCCTGTTTGGAGTCGTATATGTATCCCGGCGTGCAGGCGCGTTGTGTGTGAGGTCTGCCTGGCAGGGGCCTTTACTGGCAGACTGAACAAAATGAGTTGCATGTGACACCGATAATGGTGATTCGTCCATTCGATTGAGGCGTTAAACTTGGGTGCCACTTGGTAACTTTCGGAAGAGTATGCCTGTTTGAACCGGCACCCAGTTTCACCCTCTCCCTTCCTTCATGTCTCATCCACAACACAAGCATCTCACTGTACCGAACACACACAAATCGTAAAACAAAGTAATAGTTACGAAAACATGCACACAGGGGATGGTAACTGGAAACCATGCCTACTAACTGTTCTCCAGAGGCTGGTATGGCCGGGTGACGTCGTCAATGGCAACAGCTTACGCCTGGACAGAACTATGGCAGAGTACTGTACTGTATTCAGTATCCTGGACCACAGATAATATTGTTATCTTAAAAAATTAAAATAATTGACGTGACACTTTTGATTGTGAAAGATACCTGGGATATAAATCCATAGCAGTTTTTTTTTATGCTTTTGTTTTACAGATTAAACTGTAAGCTAGGATACATTTGAAACTGTCTTGTTAATGTTTTCTATTCGCCTATTAATCGTCTATTAGATAATTATTCGCTCTGTGAACCACGTATGCAGTTTATCATTTTCGATGCGGGTCAAATGAAGCACGTGTCAAAGAATGTCCGGCCACAGCTGTCTCAGCGGACCGATAAGCCCCAGAGGCCACTGCGAGAACTAAACGCGAGAAATAGGGCGAGGTCAGACCACATTAACTAGTTGTTGCGAGAAATGGGATCAATTATTGATCTAAAACATCGGATACTGCACTGCGTTTATGGTAAGCTAAGAACGTCGCGTGCCACGTAGTTAATTTTGGCTTCAAACTGCTGGGTCTGATTGTTCTCGATGGAAATGAAATTAATGAAGCGAAATACATACAAAACACTTATTAAAAAAATGGTCCTTGAGATCAGCAATTTTACATTTCAAATGGGCAGTGGTAAATAATTTAACTAGGGAGGCGCTGGAAAACTATCGATACTGAATCACAGACGTTATGTGAGTGGTCTTTTTTTAGTAGTATTCTCTTAGAGTTATTTTGCATTAGTTCTTGCAAGAAACGAGATTGACTTTTATTTAACGTTATCTCGAATTAATGGAAAACGTGACTCGTATATTTGGTGGTCAGCTAATACGACACAGTATCCGAATTTGCTAGAATATTTTTCGGCCCCTTGCACTAGTATATATAGCGAAAGACTATTCTTTGAATCTGGCCTTGCTTACGAGGATAAGCAAAACTGGTTATTATCTCTTATTTCACAGAAACTGGTGTTCTTTCAGTACAAAAACTATTTTTTTTTATGTTAAAAACAATAATAAACAGTGTTTTGATTTGAAGACAATGTTTTTATTTGTGTTTAGACTTATTGTACACTTAGCATTTGCGAACTATTGTAAAAGAAAATTTTATGAAATTTTCGCAATTTGTTGAGATTTCGATACCTGCCGGATATCCGCTGGATATTGACCTACTATCCGGTATCCGACCGGATAGTAAATTTTGGCCAGATACCGGATAGTTGCCGGATATCCGTTTCATCTCTAGTGACGATACGTGTGGCAGGCAAATGGGTAAATCCACTGGCATAAGTAACTTTGAGCATGGGAAGATTTTAATGGCCCGGCGTCTTTGTACAAACATCATGAAAACGTCGAGGCTGGTCGGCTGTTCGCATGCTACTGTAGTGAGCATCTATGGAAAGTTGTTGAAGGACGGTGAAACCATGAGTATGCGACACGGTGGTGGACGTCCACGCCTCATCACATAGCGTGGAGGTCAGAGGCTTGACCGTCAGTAAAGCTGGATAAGATGCGATCCGTGGCAGATCTGACGGCAGAATGCAATCTGGTGCAGGCATAAGTGTTTCGGTGCAGACCGTTCAGCGCACATACTGTTCCGTAGCAGACGGTCCGTATCTGTTTCCATCGTCAATTACAATTGCAGTGGGCATGACATCATCGAGATTGAACCGTGGATCAATGGAAACCTGCGCCTGGTCGAATGAATCACGTTTTTTGTTATACCAGGTGTACGCATACGCCGTCGTCCTGGCGAAAGACTGTTAGAAACATGCACCGCACCCGGGATGCAGACTGGTGGGCCATTAGAGGCGGGAAAGGACTAGGGACAAGGAACAGAAAGGAATTCGACTGTGGCCTTTTAAAGGAACGGTCCCGGCATTTGCTTGGAGTGATTTGGGGGAAGCAAGAAAAACGCAAATCTGGATGGTCGAACGGGTATTCGAACCCGCGTCCTCCCGAATGCGAGACAAGAACGTTACTGCTCACCCATCACACTCGGTAAAGTGGTGATTTTTAAAACTGAGCAATTTGCTCTAGTGTTCAGATGTAGAAGCTACCACGAAAATCTAATCGGATTTTACAGAAATTGCATTCTGAGGGTCGCTTATACCTAAGGATTGCAATCCCGCAGTGTTTCCATTCCCGCAAAACATTTGCGGGATTGGTATCATCCCGCGGGATACAGCATAGTTTGAAGTGTAATCATATGAAGTAATTAACATATATTTAATTAATTAATAAGTCATTTTTAATGTTAAATAATATAAAACAATAGTTAACAGTATTTAAAAATATCTAGCATCTCGTAAGTGTAATTTGTAACTATAAGTTAATCTCAAACAGGTTAAAGTAATGTTATGCTTTTACATTTTTGTTTTTAATTATAATTCTAGTAGTTAAAATAATTAGGTATGGCAAGTATACATTCTTTAGATATATCAAATGGCTTATGGTAAGTCACATAGTAAAATAATCTATCTGCCTACTAAGCAGTCAAACAATCGCATTAGTTGTTATTTGTATGTAAGATAGGTAAAGGTCACGGGCTTCCTACAACTCCTGCCGCTTCCCGTAGGATACGCGGAGGTAGAGCTCCGCATTCCCATTACACCATTACAACCATTGGCACAAGAAAGGATGTGACTGGCTCAGCGCCACGCTCCGGATGTTGACCGTCCCGCGAAGTTTCCTCCACGGTACTCACTGGAGAGCAGGCTGAGTGGGTCTGGGGAGCCGTTCCGGACATTCAGCTTCGAGTAAAAATCCTCGGTTTCATCAGAATTCGAATCCCGGCCGTCCCTGTCGCACTCCGACGTGCTACGAGGCCGCCTGTATGTAACATGCCTAAATAAAAATAGAAATCATACTGAGTCTTTCAGAAAAGAAACATTTTTCAAATCAATCACTCTCTTCAGCTTTTGGATGACAGATTTTAATAAACAAATAGTATTGATTGTCTCGTTTCACAATTTACTTCTTAGACAACTGTATATATAGCCAGCCGCCGAGAAGGGACTTGGCACTTCACGCGGAGTGTAAAATGACAAACGTAATTGAAAACAGTTGAAGTTGTGTTGTCGTAACTCTCTTACCTGTACCGGATATCCAACAGAGATCGTGGCACTGCTTGGCTTAGTCTCATTCATTTTTCTTGCTCAGCTGGAAAAGCCAACACCTTACCAAGCGGGTTTGCTTTAATTCAGCCTGCTTTTTACTTACTTACCAAGTACTTTGACGTTTTCAAAGTATCAAAATTTTCCGAAATTTATTTTTATCGAGCTTGAAGTGATCTTTAACTGTACGCAGTAGCGTATTTCATAAATACTAAGTAATAATAATTCCGTGTGGTCGTAATGACCTGGTAATAGGGTTTCTATTGGCTATGCACGACGCCTACGCCTTAGCTGCCTTAACCTAACCCGTTAGTGCTCCAGGGAGACCTACAGTTTAACATGGAATCCGAACCACGGTAACTTTCTGGCGTACTTCACATTACACAGCAAGCTGTTCCGGAGGCGAAGGTCGGGTTAACGGTCTATGAAAATCCGCACCGAGACAGGGATTCGAACTGGGAACCTTCCCTTCCCTAGTCAGAGACCTTAACCACTTTTTTTCCCCTTATCTAAGTGGCAGCACTACATTTAGGAAATTTTGGAAGAGCCTCTTGTAATTTTTGGATATCGTGGTGTTTCTCTATGGTTTGATACGTAAACTCTTCTAGAGTAGGTTTTTTTCCGTTGGAGCATATTGTAGATATTGACCAAGTATCCAAATAGTGCTGTTCCTTTTAGATTCCGGATATGGCCACAGTTGGGGTTTTAATAGAAATTCTAATTCTATTGTGTTGGGCTCGTTCTATTTATAACTGCAATTTTGGTCTTTATCTATTTCCATGTGTTTATTCTTTCACCGCATATCAGCCGGTGCTGAATTGTATCAGTTAGTTTGCATTCTGGGCATAAGGGTGTTGGGCTGAGGTGAATTTTGTTTAATTCACTGTTCCCGTTGCCACTTGATACCAGAGTGACCTAGTTGGTTTTTTTTTTTTTTTTTTTTTTTTTTTTTTTTTTTTTTTAATTTTTTTTTTTAAAGGGCATTTGGCTATGCGGTTATACAGCCAGCACTATGTAATTTTGTAGTTTGCAACTATGTATTGTATCTTTCAATGTATTATAGATTCTGCACGTGGTATAGACGACACAAGACAAACACAACACTTAATTAAAACCACCCATGCCCGAGGCCGGACTCGAACTTTCACTTTTGAGTGTAGTGAAATACTTCTTCCACCAACCTATTTGAGTCGGAAGGACAGGAAAGATGAAATTAGAGAAATAAGGTGCCGGACTGATTCTTATATGTATTCTTTTTTCCCTCGTACCATTAGGGATTGGAATGCACAGCAAAGAGATTAGCTTTGGTGTTGAGCACCCTCTGCCACCCACAATTTTGTGAATTGCAGAGTATATATGTAGATGTAGATGTAGATGAACCGGCGACCCCTGCAACGCGATGCTAGCACGCTATCCTCTACGCTACCGGGGTCGGCCAGTGACCTAGTTGTTAGGTCTAAAGTTCTATTGTGTATGTTTAGAAAATTTTTTCCCCATTCCAGTCGTCGGTGCTTAGATTCTAATTCGCTGTGATTGCGGTTGTTCACTAAGGTTTTGTAGACCTCTTTCGTTTTTCCATTAACTCTTCTCGATGTAGTAGGCCCTACTATCGTACGTGTTGTAAGGCTTTGTTGATGTGGCTTATATTACCGGGTGCCGCTGAGATAGGTGGCTGTAATGCCCGAAAAAGGATTTGCCTGAGGCTGCTACAGTTGTTCTCAAGTGTTGCCTTGGTGCCGGAGATCCCACAGTGATCGTGGCACCGCTTGGCTTACTCTCACTCCTCTTTCTTGCTCAATCGGAAGAGCCAAGGTATCAAGTGGATGGTTTTACATTTTTTCTGCATGTCTACAACTCCGAGACTTGTTGCAACGCAAGGGGCAGGTGCAAAAAAGTACTTTAAATACATTTCCCCTCCAGATGTACCAGCATATAGCTGCTTCGATTCTGCATGCTGTGTTGTGGGGAACCGGTAGTATGCTTTCCGTATAATACGTATATCTATCTTGCTTATTATGTAGATGTTGATTAGTCTCACCCTATGCAGTTAAGATGAGGGACCTTGTTGTCTTTTCTCACAGCAATGCTCTTACTGTGTTCAGATTTACCTTCCAGTTGGTTGCTACCAATCCATTTGGATTTGTTGTTAAGACTATTCCAAAGACTTTGCATTTTGTCGTTATTTGTATCTATTCGTTTCTGATTGTAGCCTTCGTTTAGCCTCTCAATAGTATTTTGGATTTATCTTTGTTTAGTTTGGCTCCACTTACTTCAGAGTATAGTTGAATTATGTTTCGAGCTTCTGTTATTTCCTCTCTGTTGTTAATTATTATGCTTAGATCATCAGCGTAGACTTGGCGTACAAGTTTTTTTTTTGCAAAAAATTGTTAACCCAGGCAATCTGTTGTGGAGCTGTTGGAGAAGTGGCCCTATGGATATGCAGAATAAGGTCATTGAAAGCGGACATCCCTGTCTGATGCCTTTCTCTATTGGAATTGGGCTTATGAGTTGTCCGTTTATTAGGTTACTTGACCGCGTGTTTGCTACGCATTTCCTTATTATTGCGACAAAGGGATCGCTGAAGCCCATTTTGTATAAGTTTGATAGGAGAAATTAGTGGCAGACCCTGTCATATGCTTTGTCGAAATCAAGAGCTGCAAGTGCGAATTTAGTATTGCTGGCCCATGTTAAGAAAAACAGCTCCCTGTATTCAGCAGCTGCCTCCATTATTGTTTTACCTTGTATGCATCTCTTTTGATGAGGTCCTAAGATCTTGTGTAGTATAGGTTTCATTCTGGTGTTGACGGATCGTGTGATTATTTTCAAGTCAGAATTTAGCAGTGTGAGTGGGCGTATGTTCGTTTTGCATGCGTTGGATTTTATTTTCTTTGAAATCATGATTACAATGCCTTCGGCGAATTCAACTGGCAATTGGTCATTTTTTTTTATCTCGTTGTACACATGTATCAATTTGATTCCTATTATATCCCAAAACTGACTGTAACATTCCACCGGCAGACCATCTTTGCCCGGTGATTTGTTCCGGGGCGACTTTCTTACTGCCTCTGTTATTTCATCATCCGTAAAACACTTTCTAGGTTGATGTTGTCTTGAGCAGTATTGCTTCCTTGACTTAGCGTTGTACATTATGCAGCTGGGACACGTCCTTAGCTTCCAATGAGTATAATTTCCTGTACGACTCCTTGAAGTGATTAATTATTTTTCGCTGTTCCTCAAGTATGCGTCTGTTGTCAGCTCTAATTTGAGTACATACTTTCTGTTTTCCTTGCCTAATTTCTCTAACAATATGGGACAACGAAGTTTCCTCCTCTAGAATTACTGAAGTGATTCTTGCTCTTACTTCGCAGCCTTGCCTTTCTTTCCGAGTTGCATTGGTGATTTTAGCCTTCTTTTTTTTAATCGCAGTGTTGTTGTTTGCTAGGTGGGTTGACTTTTGGTATAGCTCTCTTAAGCAATGGAAATAAAACTCCTTAGTCATTTTGATCCACACTGATTTTTCCTTGGTGTACGTAATGGTGGTTGATCTGAGTCGTGGTTTGGTGCATCTTATCCATCAGTTGAAGAGAGACTTGTACTTCGGTTGTTGGTTGATGCATTTGTCCCATGCGTCTTTTATCCGTTCCCTTAGCTCTTCCTCCTTGAGGTGTTGAGTTTCCAAAGTCATTTTCCTCTCATAACTTGTTGCCACTTTAATTTTATTTTTATGTGGTAGGCGCTGTGGTCACATCTCCCAGCTTCTGATCTTATCCTTTTATTCTTTCACTGCGTACACCCTGTCAATTCTGCTGGCGGAGTTGCTGCTTGTGAGGGTGTAGGAAATTCTATTTGGCTTGAGTACATTCCATGTACCCACAAGTGATAAGTTATTTTAGTAGCTAGAGCTCCTTGCAGAAATTGTAGTTGGGGGTTTGGTCCTCTTTGAGCAGCGCACAGTTAAAGTCTCCTCCCATTATGATTGGTCTCTTTGTGACCGTTATTATCTTCATAACGTCATACGAGAAGAAGGAAACCCGTTCTGCTCTTCCTTGAGGACCGGTATGTACATAAATGTGATTAGCCTAAGTCATCGGTGCGCTTCTCCGAAGCACAAAGTACCTCGGGGCGTGCTCTCGCCTAAGCTAGGCGTAGGCTGCTTCATACTGCAGGCTGGTTGTCTTGCAGTCTGTCTGACTGCCACCGGAAGATTATAGGTACTCTCGGAAGGAGCTTTTTTTATCCCGTTACAAGCGGTAGGGGAGGCGGGTCGGGTTCCTGGTACCGTTAGAGGCTACTGTTAGGTGCCTTGATTCGCTGTTGTCTGTGGCTGGGCGAATTTCACAAATTATGCTGTTACACTATTGCACCTATGTTTGGCTTTCTATCCTTAGCCCGGCCTGTCCGGATGTTCTTTAAGTTATCATTTTGTGGTTATCGTAAGACTAGAATTAGCTGATTATAATCTCGATAAATGTTCCTGATACTTTTCTTATAGGAATCATTGGAATTTTTGTTTTATTTCGTTAATTAAATGAATAATTAGTCTAAATTGACAAGTATATCTCATTTGTTGTGATGTATGTTGAATATAGTTCATTTCATATATCGAGTATGTTATTTCAATTGGCATTTTTTTTCCCGATGTGTGTGGTGCCTGTAATCTAACATTGGTGTTACAGAAATGGTTTATTTGCACAATCCGTGAAGTGTTGCACAGAGTCCTCCAGTTTATTTTTATTTTTTTTTAACACTTATGTGCAGGTCGATTGTGTCTATTATTTGTTGAAAATCTTTTTTGCTGCATCGCGCTTTCCTCACGTGACTCGTTCTTAGTGTTAATTGTAACAGACAGTAATACGAGTCTAGTTCAGAGAAAATTTAGATTATTTTCCCAGAATTCATTTTACCCACCACTGGACAGTAACATTTTCAGCAGCACAAATAGCATTACAAAATTTAGTAATTTATGTCAACTATTTTTGTTTTTTTAGTTTCAGTTCTCGTAGTGACGGGTATCCTAAATCTTCAATGTTGCAGCAGACTTTCCTCTGGATAATCTTCCAGAACCATAGAGTCTTCCCCATTACATTTAAGTATATAATCAGAAGGAGGGTGAAGAGAGTCATGGGAATGTACAAGGCCTATATTGGTGATGAAGTGTGGAAAGATATTGGTGGGAAAATTAAGAGAGGTGCTTGGGAGGGTAAAGATGACCATGACCACAAGCTGGCACTTGATTTCAGGCATAAGGATTTGGGAAAATTTTATTTTTAAGGGTGTAAGGGATTGGAATAAGTTGCCAAGGGAGGTGATGAATAATTTACCGAAAACATTGAAAGAATTTAAAGTAAAAATTGGTTGAGGACAAAAGTGGTTTGGAGGAGGAAGGGTGAAGGATGGATGTGTAGGGAGTTTGCCACCAGAGCATATGCTCCATCGCAATTTATCATTTATTATTATATATTGTAATTTTTCGTAGAATAGAAGATAGCTTATTGAAAGATACACCACCAGCGTTTGTCGGTAAACCTTGCCAATTATGTGTCAACTATCTAACAGTTTGATCATTACCTCCAGATGCTGGTGACAATACAGAGATATAATGTGTACCAATAACTTTATCATATTGTGTTACACACACACTCACACACACACACACACCGACATTTTTATAAACAAACAAAAAAGCTCTAGTCTTGAATCCGCATGCGTCAAAGAAGATGATTTAGGAGTGATGATGAGTAGCACTGATTGTATTATGTAAGCTTCCACACAACACTAGACAGTCATGTGTGTTCCACAACAGAATCGTGCAGAATCAGGCAGTATGCAGACGTGTTGGCAGGGATATACTCACTGCTTTCAGATTTCATACTACAGATCCCGTCTTAACTGATTCATTTGGTCAAACTCAGTCAAAGTGAGAATTATAGATACGACAAATTGATCACGTTTTATTAACGTTGAAGCATGTGGTATTTTATAGTAGGAGGACGGGAATCTTGTGTACATGTCATACAAGACTAAGATCATTCTTATAGTAAAGTCCACATCCAATTTTTCGTACGGAAATGAGACATCATTAGCAGCATTTCGGCGAGATTGCAGTGGTCAAATATGCATGTTCTGGTTGAGTTAATTGTCTGTTTGAAATGCCAGAATCACGCATTTAGATTTCTCCAGATGCGTTGTCTATGAAGAACAATGGATATTTTAGTAGTTCCAAAGTTCATTAATTAATGTTCAGTGCCTTTCCACACTCTATTGTCTTAACCTAAGAAAATCTATTATCTTTTTTTAACCTGCATACACACGTGGCTTCTTCTGTGGGAGCTTATTGATGACAGATTTAATCTTTTGTGGATTTGGATTGACTTGCATGTACGAATTTGCATCATCCGTAGCACGAATCAGTGCCAGTTCCTCTTTTCCATTTATATGTAAGGAGTTGAGGTCTTCGAAAAAACTCAAAAAGCGTACCCATTGGCGTACTTATGTCTTCACTCCGCTTGTGATACTGACGTTTCTAGTACTGTCTACTTCAACTCAAATTAGTTCTCACTGAATTTCATCAAACAGAAACGGGAATGCATTGGATGTATGTTCTGAATTTGTAGGGTCCTGTCCCACCTGACTTCAGAAACCTTTCTTCAATAAGTCTGACGTTTTCTGACGGCATTAAGTGATGTTTCTATTACAATGGACCGGTGAAACGGCCTGACTGTGCCTCTAGTAATTTCGGGAACAGCCTAATTCTGATGACTTGAGAACCCCCATTTACTAACGAAACATCATGCTGATAAGTGATGTATTATCGAGGCAGTTATAGTTCCAATTTTACTTCTTTGGACGTCATTGACCGTAATACTAAGTATCATTGCACGTTTTCATTTTCGCCAAAATTGTCGTACTAGTGGAATAAGTTTCATTGCGCATATAAATTTAATTTTTTCACCAACCTACAACTTACTATTGAATCTGACCTGCCTTGTACGAAAATGTTTCAGGAAAACGAGTATTTCGATGAAATGTCCTTTTTTATTGGTCCAGAAGTCCATTTATGTACAAGAAAGAATAAAACATAGCTCAAAATTTTGTTTTGTTTTATATGCTTCTAAAATTATTCATTATTGTCTTAGCTTCATGATATTCTAGTTTGTTCATTCAATTTGATGTTTTGAGTTAATCTACATTTTACGTATTCGTAATATCGCAAGTGAAAAGGACAAATGAAAGGACAAGCAAATAATTGATAAAAATTATCGGAATATTACATATATAATTGCGGAGGAGCGAACGATGTCATTTAGCGAAAGGTACTAGGCATTATCCAAAGGTGGGAATCCTTCGGCGGGACGAAGAGTTGAGTTTGTCAGTCAAGAACTTATGAGTTCCAAGGGAGAAGCGAGGAAATACTTTGTACCTCTCTAAAGGTTGCTTCCCACGGCCCGTGATTTTGCCGGTTGCGCCGGTCTAGCTATGAACAGGGGTCGCCTCTGCTGGCAGGGATGGTGCGCCTCTATCCGTCGTCCAGTTGGTAAACATCAAACGCCCGGGTAGCCGAAACGACACTAGGCAACGTGGTGTGGAGGTTGCTGCGAGGTGACGAAGGCTATCCTGTGGTGCGTGCTGATCCATACAATTCGACTCCATGGCGTGGCGTACAAAGTCACGGGTCGTGGGAAGCCACCGTAAGATGAAGGGGAAGTTTTGAAAGGCGACATGATTGGCAGACAGCAAATAAAAATTTATTGTCGCTCACCAGTGGTTCGGGTATTTTTCAGAAATCTTGGAAAGTTACAAAGACGTCTCGCCGGAAGAGAGGGAGGAACAACGAATCGCCTGTGCAAAATATACTGAGTGAATGTGTGAGAAAATTGTTGGCAAATGAGGTAGGCATGTGGCTGAAAAAAACGTTAATTTTGAACAGTTCTGTCCCATCACATGGTGAGCTAATTTGCAGGATCCACGGATTGGATGACGACGCCGCGGCAGAAGGCGACCCGAGTCGTCCTGAGGGAAACACAGCTGCGATGAAGGTAATTTCTGTCTTGACTTTCGTCTAGACGCTTCGTCCTGTGACATGCAGTTCGATACCTGTGGCTGACAATACCTCACCACTGCTCGTGGCCTGTAGCAGGCTCAAGTCAGCTCATGTTGCTGAAGTGACGTGGTTCGATGCCTGAGCTACACGATGACACACGCCACGTCAGCAGTCGCAGTCCGAATCATTGCTAAGCTTGGGTTAAAAGATGGTATTCTGCCACTGTACTACCCCGCATCACGCTGATCTCATCAGTGAACGGTTAAGATGCCGCCTAGGTTGCCAGAACTTACTTTGAATACCATGTAACGCCTGTGAGAAATTTTATGCCATCCGATGAGCCCGCCCCTCCCCCCCATTCTAAGAACTTTGTTTGTAATTAATAGTTTCAATTACGTTTTGTTACTTTTCTATTGTGGATTTATATTTACACTCGCTAATAAAGTACAGCCATTTTATCTAATGAACGGAAATAAACATATTCACATTTGATTGTGAATTTGTGGGTATTAATTTGCAAACATCTACATCTATTCTCTGCAATTCACAATTACTGTGGGTGGCAGAGGGTGTTAAGCACCAATCCTAATTCAGTGCATTCCATTCCCGAACAGAACGAGGAAAGAAAGAATACATAAATTTATCAGTACGGCACCTTATTTCTCGAATCTTATCCCTCCTGTCATTGCGACCTAAATAGGTTGGCGGAAGAAGTATTTCGTTGCACTCGTAAATTAAAGATTTTCGCATATTCTCCAACAAATTCAAACGAAAACGACGTCAGCTGTCCGCCAAACAATCCCAACCCAACCCACGTATCAGCTCTGTGACACTTACATAAGGACTGTAACTAGCGGTCACGAATCAAGCGGCTCTCCTCTGTACCTTCTCCAACGTATCAATCAATCCCTTGCGATACGGATCCCAAATTGCACAACAGTATTCCAAATGCGGAGGAACTAGTGTTTTGTACGCAATTTCCTTTGTATGAGCATTACAACTTCTCAAAATACGACCTATAAAACGTAGTTTATAATTAGCTTTACCTAAGACTGAAGTTATGTGCAAGTCCCATTTCATGTTGTTTTGTACTGTTACGCCTAGATACTTCAGGGAGTCTACCGTGTCAACAACTGAATTGTTAACTTTGTAATCGTGAGAAAACGGAGTCTTTTTTATTACTTATTTGCATTGCCTTTCACTTTAAGTGTAAGCTGCCATTTACGGCACCATTCCGAAATAACATCCAGATCGCGCTGAATTTCTAAGCAATCGCGAGAGCACCTCACTTCCCTATAAATAAGTACATCATCAGCAAAAAATCGCATCCTGCAATTAACGTTGTCACCGAGATCGTTTATAAAAATTAAGAAAAGAAGTGG
>CM061921.1:54576800-54673303 GCA_031002005.1 Vandiemenella viatica
CAATCGTCCTCTATGCTTTGTAATGGTGGAGTGTTCAGGTAGATTTTGTGCTGCCAAACAAGAAAAACTTTGGTGTTAATTTAGTTGGAAAGAAGTTTCCACCCGACCGACAATTCTCGTGTCTGAAACCTTGAATTTGAGAGTCGACGTTTATTGAAATACCTAGATACTAGATGATATAAATGAAAACGAGTTTTCTGCTCACGTGTGAATTTGGATCAGCTGTGTTATATTTCTCTTACCAGATTTTTTTTGTTACAGTTTTTTTATGCGCAATGTATTAGAGAGCTGAAAATGGCGGAAGCGTATACGCTGATATCCTACCACAATGTCCTTTAAAGCAACTTACAAGTATATAGGTCCATATGGCATCAATAATAATGAAGAGTGGCCTGGTTTGACAGATATTTGAGTTAAATTTCAATCCGCCTCTTTTTTTTGTAAACTTAATGCTTAGTGGTTGATCTTCTAATTTAACATGTTAAAAACTCACAAATTTCATCCGAGAAGACGGGCTAAATTGACCAGATTTCAAGGATAATTTGAGAACGATGTAAAAGTTTATCTAGTACGGTTTAAATACTTTTAAAAAACTGCGTTTGAGTTTCTTGCCGCATCAGTTCCAAGTAAAGATATTTGTGGCCTTTTTTGTGAAAAAAATTTCTGTGCATATAAGTAATTAATAAAATCCGGATCTAAACTTTTAACTACGTTGTTCCAAGTCTTTTACCTCATTTTGTTGCGGTGCTCTTTCTAGAACCAAATTGTCTCCCTGCGGCATACTTGTTGAAACACAATTGATTCAACAAGGTAATTGTTTCACAGGGGAGCTAGCAATTGGAAAATAGACCATATTCTGGTGATTACGTTTGAGTATGTAGTGAATGTGACCTTACAAATTAACCGTTGCCTTACATAACATTTCATCATCGCAACACACATATTGTTTCTGCCCTATTTAAATATGTATTTATTTTTCTGTCTTTCTTTAGTTCTCTCATGTAAATATTGTTTTGTTATTTTAGTATCCATTGAGTTGTGTGAATGATTTTCGTATTTATTGCAAGCGAATTTTCGTCCTTTACAAGTTTAAATCTGGGCCATCCCAGTTTAAACCGACACAATTTTAAAACAAGAGTTACCTCACCATGTCAGATTTCCATGAATTTTGGAACAGATTTACAATTCATATAGAATTGGAAAAGTACCAAATTTCATAGAGATATATCAACTCGTTTTTAAATTACAGCTGTGTTAGTTTTCCCGATAACTGCAAACGATTTTTTTTTAAATTGCTGTAAGAGCTCTTCTAATTTAGCGATAGAGCTGGAAGAGGTGTCATTTTACATTTTCATGCCATTCCTTGCAGTATAATATACCTACTATAGATCAGTGGTGGGCAAACTTTGGAAGCTGAAGAGACAAATTCATCATTGCAGGCTTCGGGAAAAAATGATAAGAGCCATAGGCCAAGTTATAATTTAATGAATAATTTTGATGTAATTTATTGAATAATCAATACACCATTATACATACATTTATGTAAATAATATATCCATAAATAATTCACATTTAATTAATACAAACAATGTGGTTTTATTTCCTGAGACAGTTATATAATATTAGGTGCGTAAATTGTCGTTTTTAATTTCAAGCATGAATACAAATTTTATTGGATTATTTGGTATCTGAATTTATTTTAGTAAGATTCATGTAGGAAAAAATTTGTTTACACAGTTATTTGAAAGAAAAATGAATTTTTCTCTTTCCAGATCTTCAATTTCAGTGAAAAGACGTATAAATTTTGATTTCCAAAAACCTGTATAATCCAAATCTAGCAATTGAATTTCAAAAGCTGCTATTTCAATTCCAAACGTATGAAATCTTGATCCCGTTACTTTTGTTTTGAGAGGATCCATAATATATGCCAAGTTTCTTTTCCTTGTCTTAAGTCTTGAAAACTCTATAGAAAAGATTCATTTATTATTAAAAATTTTCAAAATTCGCTATCAGTTTTAATATTGGTTTCGTTTCGATATTGTTAAAACTTGTAAAACGCAACAAAATTCAATGTGGTTGTATTTCCTGAGACAGTTATATAATATTAGGTGCGTAAATTGTCGTTTTTAATTTCAAGCATGAATACAAATTTTATTGGATTATTTGGTATCTGAATTTATTTTAGTAAGATTCATGTAGGAAAAAATTTGTTTACACAGTTATTTGAAAGAAAAATGAATTTTTCTCTTTTCAGATCTTCAATTTCAGTGAAAAGACGTATAAATTTTGATTTCCAAAAACCTGTATAAGCCAAATCTAGCAATTGAATTTCAAAAGCTGCTATTTCAATTCCAAACGGATGAAATCTTGATCCCGTTTCTTTTGTTTTGAGAGGGTCCATAATATATGCCAAGTTTATTTTCCTTGTCTTAAGTCTTGAAATCTCTATAGAAAAGATTCATTTATTATTAAAAATTTTCAAAAATTCACTATCAGTTTTAATATTGGTTTCGTTTCGATATTGTTAAAACTTGTAAAACGCAACAAAATTCAATGTGGTTGTATTTCCTGAGACAGTTATATAATATTAGGTGCGTAAATTGTCGTTTTAAATTTCAAGCATAAATACAAATTTTATTGGATTATTTGGTATCTGAATTTATTTTAGTAAGATTCATGTAGAAAAAAATTTGTTTACACAGTTATTTGAAAGAAAAATGAATTTTTATCTTTTCAGATCTTCAGTTTCAGTGGAAAGACGTAAAAATTTTGATTTCCAAAAACCTGTATAAGCCAAATCTAGCAATTGAATTTCAAAAGCTGCTATTTCAATTCCAAACGGATGAAATCTTGATTCCGTTACTTTTGTTTTGAGAGGATCCATAATATATGCCAAGTTTCTTTTCCTTGTCTTAAGTCTTGAAATCTCTATAGAAAAGATTCATTTATTTTTAAAAGTTTTCAAAAATTCACTATCAGTTTTAATATTGGTTTCGTCTCGATATTGTTAAAACTTGTAAAACGCAACAAAATTCCTCTTTCTATATCATTAGCTAAAAGAATTTTTTTTATCAAAAGAAATAAATTCTTCAAGAAGTGAATACACAATATTTCTTCTATGTTGCTCTCCAATGTTAAGTTGATTCATTTGTGCCGTTATGTCCACCATAAAATTTAATTCTTGCAACCACTGCTATTATTATAATTCTGAATAATATACACCTTTGTTACATAAGAATAGTTCGATTTATTTAAATTCAAGTTTTTTTAATTGTGATAGATCACCCGTTCCAGTGGCAATTTCCTTACACACCCGTTTCCCCCCGCCTACTTTTGCTCTCTACGAATTTCAACTTTGAATTCTTTCAGGGTTTTTGATAACTTATTCATCATTTCTCTTGAAATTTATTTGAATCCCTGACCGCCTCAGCTGCGAAAGAAAATCTTCCCACATCCTTGTGCCTTAAATCGAGTGCCAGCTTATGGTCATGGTCATCTTTTCTTCTCCATGCACAACTTCTAATTTTTACAGCAATATCACTCCACGCTTCGTCACCAATATACGCCTTGTACACGAAAGAAAATTTTCCCACACCCTTATGCCTAAAATCAAGCGCCAGTTTGCGGTGATGGTCAACCTTACCCTTCCAAGCACCTCTCTTAATTTTCCCACCAGTATCTTTCCATGCTTCATCTCCAGTATAGGCCTTGTACACTCCCATGACTCTCTTCACACTCCTTATATCCTCCAATGAATCCCACTCCTGGTCCTTTATCATATTAGTTACCGATTGTGTTCTGCGGTAATTTCCAAAGACAAATCTGGCAGCCCTCGTGTGCACCCCTTCCAACTCCTGTATTTGATACCCAAAATGTGGATCCCAAACTACACCACCATATTCCAGCAGTGGTCTGACCAAAGTTTTGTACCCCAATTCCCTTACTTCTCCAGTGCATCCCCTCAACTCTTTCCAACAGGTGAAGGATTTCGAACCCTTTCCCTACTACCTGTCCAATGTTTCCTGCCCAGTTAAGTCTGCTATCAAATGTTATGCCAAGTATTTACATTTCGGATCTTCAATAAGGAGCTCCTTACCCACTTTATAATCATAATCAACCTTTAGTTTTTTATCTGTGTACCTAATAAGCTGGCTCTTCTTTGCATTTATCTTCATCCCATGTTGACTCACCCAGCTAGTTATCCTATCTAGATCACCCTGCAGCTGTTTACAGTCTTCTATTGTTTTGATCATTTTATATAACATTATGTCATCTGCAAACAATCTAACTTCTGAAAGTAAACCATTAACACATTTCATTCATTAGAATAAAGAATAACAATGGTCCCAATACACTACAATGTGGGATTCCCATGTTCACTCCTACTTCTTTTGACACTGCATTTCCTTCCCCAACCTTTTTACTTTCTACCTTATAGGAATTCTTCTACCCAGCAAATCACCTTTTCATCAAGTCCAATAGTCTTTACCTTATTTAGCACCATTTTATGTCCACTCTGTCAAAGGCCTTTGAAAGATCTAGCGCTACACTATCAACTTGACCTCCCCTGTCCATTTCATCAGAAATATCTTGCTTATAGCCTACTAACTGAGATTCGCATGAATATCCTTTCCGAAAGACATGCGAGGGAAATCTTGGCTTTTGTGTATTTGTAAGATTGATAAAGCATCACAATACTGTATTTATATAGGCAGAAGTTTTATTATCTGGTTTGTCTAAACCATCCTCTGCGTGATAGCCAAGTCACCAGACGTTTTCATTTTAAATTAACGATCCGTAACATCGAGAGAATCTGTTCAGTTTTAGTAAGTGAAGTGAATACGTACTGTAGAATGCTGACTAGGTGTAGAGCAAGATCTCATAATATTTGTCTTTAAGCAACCGCAAGAGTTGGCCTGTTTTTTACAAGAATTGTTTTTGTGGGATCACAAACCTTTGCTCAATACATATGGAATGAGTTGCATGTGACACCGATAATGGTGATTCGTCCGTTCGATTGGGGCGTTAAACTTGGGTGCCACTTGGTAACTTTCGGAAGAGTATGCCAGTTTGAACCGGCACCCAGTTTCACCCTCTCCCTTCCTTCATATCTCATCCACAACACAAGCATCTCACTGCACCGAACACACACAAATCGTAAAAAACAGTAATAGTTACGAAAACATGCACACAGGGGATGGTAACTGGAAACCATGCCTACTAAATGTTCTCCAGAGGCTGGTATGGCCGGGTGACGTCGTCAATGGCAACAGCTTACGCCTGGACAGAACTATGGCAGAGTACTGTACTGTATTCAGTATCCTGGACCTCAGATAATATTGTTATCTTAAAAAATTAAAATAATTGACGTGACACTTTTTGATTGTGAAAGATACCTGGGATATAAATCCATAGCAGTTTTTTATGCTTTTGTTTTTACAGATTAAACTGTAAGCTAGGATACATTTGAAACTGTCTTGTTAATGTTTTCTATTCGCCTATTAATCGTCTATTAGATAATTATTCGCTCTGTGAACCACGTATGCAGTTTATCATTTTCGATGCGGGTCAAATGAAGCACGTGTCAAAGAATGTCCGGCCACAGCTGTCTCAGCGGACCGATAAGCCCCAGAGGCCACTGCGAGAACTAAACGCGAGAAATAGGGCGAGGTCAGACCACATTAACTAGTTGTTGCGAGAAATGGGATCAATTATTGATCTAAAACATCGGATACTGCACTGCGTTATGGTAAGCTAAGAACGTCGCGTGCCACGTAGTTAATTTTGGCTTCAAACTGCTGGGTCTGATTGTTCTCGATGGAAATGAAATTAATGAAGCGAAATACATACAAAACACTTATAAAAAAATGGTCCTTGAGATCAGGAATTTTCCATTTCAAATAGGCAGTGGTAAATAATTTAACTAGGGAGGCGCTGGAAAACTATCGATACTGAATCACGGACGTTATATGAGTGGTCTTTTTTTTTAGGGGCAGGGGGTTATTTAGTAGTATTCTCCTAGAGTTATTTTGCATTAGTTCTTGCAAGAAACGAGATTGACTTTTATTTAACGTTATCTCGAATTAATGGAAAACGTGACTCGTATATTTGGTGGTCAGCTAATACGACACAGTATCGGAATTTGCTAGAATATTTTTCAGCCCCTTGCACTAGTATATATAGCGAAAGACTTTTCTTTGAATCTGACCTTGCTTACGAGGATAAGCAAAACTGGTTATTATCTCTTATTTCACAGAAACTGTTGTTCATTCAGTAAAAAAACTATTTTTTTATGTTAAAAACAATAATAAACAGTGTTTTGATTTGAAGAAAATGTTTTTATTTGTGTTTAGACTTATTGTACACTTAGCTTTTGCGAACTAAAAGAAAATTTTATGAAATTTTCGCAATTTGTTGAGATTTCGATACCTGCCGGATACCCGCTGGATATTGACCTACTATCCGGTATCCGGCCGGATAGTTGCCGGATATCCGTTTCATCTCTAGTGACGATACGTGTGGCAGGCAAATGGGTAAATCCACTGGCATAAGTAACTTTGAGCATGGGAAGATTTTAATGGCCCGGCGTCTTTGTACAAACATCATGAAAACGTCGAGGCTGGTCGGCTGTTCGCATGCTACTGTAGTGAGCATCTATGGAAAGTTGTTGAAGGACGGTGAAACCATGAGTATGCGACACGGTGGTGGACGTCCACGCCTCATCACATAGCGTGGAGGTCAGAGGCTTGACCGTCAGTAAAGCTGGATAAGATGCGACCCGTGGCAGATCTGACGGCAGAATGCAATCTGGTGCAGGCATAAGTGTTTCGGTGCAGACCGTTCAGCGCACATACTGTTCCGTAGCAGACGGTCCGTATCTGTTTCCATCGTCAATTACAATTGCAGTGGGCATGACATCATCGAGATTGAACCGTGGATCAATGGAAACCTGCGCCTGGTCGAATGAATCACGTTTCTTGTTATACCAGGTGTATGCATACGCCGTCGTCCAGGCGAAAGACTGTTAGAAACATGCACCGCACCCGGGATGCAGACCGGTGGGCCATTAGAGGCGGGAAAGGACTGGGGACAAGGAACAGAAAGAAATTCGACTGTGGCCTTTTAAAGGAACGGTCCCGGAATTTGCTTTGAGTGATTTGGGGGAAGCAAGAAAAACGCAAATCTGGATGGTCGAACGGGTATTCGAACCCGTGTCCTCCAGAATGCGAGACAAGAACGTTACTGCTCACCCATCACACTCGGTAAAGTGGTGATTTTTAAAACTGAGAAATTTGCTCTAGTGTTCAGATGTAGAAGCTACCACGCAAATCTAATCGGATTTTACAGAAATTGCATTCTGAGGGTCGCTTATACCTAAGGATTGCAATCCCGCAGTGTTTCCATTCCCGCAAAACATTTGCGGGATTGGTATCATCCCGCGGGATACAGCATAGTTTTAAGTGTAATTATATGAAGTAATTAACATATATTTAATTAATTAATAAGTCATCTTTAATGTTAAATAATAAAAAAAACAATAGTTAATAGTATTTAAAAATATCTAGCATCTCGTAAGTGTAATCTGTAACTATAAGTTAATCTCAAACAGGTTAAAGTAACGTTATGCTTTTACATTTTTGTTTTTAATTATAATTCTAGTAGTTAAAATAATTAGGTATGGCAAGTATACATTCTTTAGATATATCAAATGGCTTATGGTAAATCACATAGTAAAATAATCTATCTGCCTACTAAGCAGTCAAACGATCGCATTAGTTGTTATTTGTATGTAAGATAGGTAAAGGTCACGGGGTTACTACAACTCCTGCAGCTTCCCGTAGGATTCGCGGAGGTAGAGCTCCGCATTCCCATTACCCCATTACAACCATTGGCACAAGAAAGGATGTGACTGGGTCAGCGCCACGCTCCGGATGTTGACCGTCCCACGAAGTTTCCTCCACGGTTCTCACTGGAAAGCAGGCTGAGTGGGTCTGGGGAGCCGTTCCGGACATTCAGCTTCGAGTAAAAATCCTCGGTTTCATCAGAATTCGAATCCCGGCCGTCCCTGTCGCACACCGACTTGCTACGAGGCCGCCTGTAAGTAAGATGCCTAAATAAAAATAGAAATCATACTGAGTCTTTCAGAAAAGAAACATTTTTCAAATCAATCACTCTCTTCAGCTTTTGGAAGACAGATTTTAATAAACAAATAGTATTGACTGTCTCGTTTCACTCATTCATCTTTCTTGCTCAGCTGGAAAAGCCAACACCTTACCAAGCGGGTTTGCTTTAATTCAGCCTGCTTTTTACTTACTTACCAAGTACTTTGACGTTTTAAAAGTATCAAAATTTTCCGAAATTTACTTTTATCGAGCTTGAAGTGATCTTTAATTGTACGCAGTAGCGTATTTCATAAATACTAAGTAATAATAATTCCGTGTGGTCGTAATGACCTGGTAATAGGGTTTCTATTGGCTATGCACGACGCCTATGCCTTAGCTGCCTTAACCTAATCCGTTAGTGCTCCAGGGAGACCTACAGTTTAACATGGAATCCGAACCACGGTAACTTTCTGGCGTACTTCACATACACAGCAAGCTGTTCCGGAGGCGAAGGTCGGGTTAACGGTCTATGAAAATCCGCACCGAGACAGGGATTCGAACTGGGAACCTTCCCTTCCCTATTCAGAGACCTTAACCCCTTTTTTCCCCTTATCTAAGTGGCAGCACTACATTTAGGAAATTTTGGAAGAGCCTCTTGTAATTTTTGGATATCGTGGTGTTTCTCTATGGTTTGATACGTAAACTCTTCTAGAGTAGGTTTTTTTCCGTTGGAGCATATTGTAGATATTGACCAAGTATCCAAATAGTGCTGTTCCTTTTAGATTCCGGATATGGCCACAGTTGGGGTTTTAATAGAAATTCTAATTCTATTGTGTTGGGCTCGTTCTATTTATAACTGCAATTTTGGTCTTTATCTATTTCCATGTGTTTATTCTTTCACCGCATATCAGCCGGTGCTGAATTGTATCAGTTAGTTTGCATTCTGGGCATAAGGGTGTTGGGCTGAGGTGAATTTTGTTTAATTCACTGTTCCCGTTGCCACTTGATACCAGAGTGACCTAGTTTTTTTTTTTTTTTTTTTTTTTAATGGCATTTGGCTATGCGGTTATACAGCCAGCACTATGTAATTTTGTAGTTTGCAACTATGTATTGTATCTTTCAATGTATTATAGATTCTACGTGGTATAGACGACACAAGACAAACACAACACTTAATTAAAACCACCCATGCCCGAGGCCGGACTCGAACCGGCGACCCCTGCAACGCGTTGCTAGCACGCTATCCCCTACGCTACCGGGGTCGGCCAGTGACCTAGTTGTTAGGTCTAAAGTTCTGTTGTGTATGTTTAGACAAATTTTCCCCCATTCCAGTCGTCGGTGCTTAGATTCTATTTCGCTGTGATTGCGGTTGTTCATTAGGTTTTGTAGACCTCTTTCGTTTTTCCATTAACTCTTCTCGATGTAGTAGGCCCTACTTTCGTACGTGTTGTAAGGCTTTGTTGATGTGGCTTACATTACCGGGTGCCGCTGAGCTAGGTGGCTGTAATGCCCGAAAAAGGATTTGCCTGAGGCTGCTACAGTTGTTCTCAAGTGTTGCCTTGGTGCCGGAGATCCCACAGAGATCGTGGCACCGCTTGGCTAACTCTCACTCCTCTTTCTTGCTCAATCGGAAGAGCCAAGGTATCAAGTGGATGGTTTTACATTTTTTCTGCATGTCTACAACTCCGAGACTTGTTTCAACGCAAGGGGCAGGTGCAAAAAAGTACTTTAAATACATTTCCCCTCCAGATGTACCAGCATATAGCTGCTTCGATTCTGCATGCTGTGTTGTGGGGAACCGGTAGTATGCTTTCCGTATAATACGTATATCTATTATGTAGATATTGATTAGTCTCACCCTATGCAGTTAAGATGAGGGACCTTGTTGTCTTTTCTCACAGCAATGCTCTTACTGTGTTGAGATTTACCTTCCAGTTGGTTGCTACCAATCCATTTGGATTTGTTGTTAAGACTATTCCAAAGACTTTGCATTTTGTCGTTATTTGTATCTATTCGTTTCTGATTGTATCCTTCGTTTAGCCTCTCAATAGTATTTTGGATTTATCTTTGTTTAGTTTGGCTCCACTTACTTCAGAGTATAGTTGAATTATGTTTCGAGCTTCTGTTATTTCCTCTCTGTTGTTAATTATTATGCTTAGATCATCAGCGTAGACTTGGCGTACAAGCTTTTTGCAAAAAATTGTTAACCCAGGCAATCTGTTGTGGAGCTGTTGGAGAAGTGGCCCTATGGATATGCAGAATAAGGTCATTGAAAGCGGACATCCCTGTCTGATGCCTTTCTCTATTGGAATTGGGCTTATGAGTTGTCCGTTTATTAGGTTACTTGACCGCGTGTTTGCTACGCATTTCCTTATTATTGCGACAAAGGGATCGCTGAAGCCCATTTTGTATAAGTTTGATAGGAGAAATTAGTGGCAGACCCTGTCATATGCTTTGTCGAAATCAAGAGCTGCAAGTGCTGATTTAGTATTGCTGGCCCATGTTAAGAAAAACAGCTCCCTGTATTCAGCAGCTGCCTCCATTATTGTTTTACCTTGTATGCATCTCTTTTGATGAGGTCCTAAGATCTTGTGTAGTATAGGTTTCATTCTGGTGTTGACGGATCGTGTGATTATTTTCAAGTCAGAATTTAGCAGTGTGAGTGGGCGTATGTTCGTTTTGCATGTGTTGGATTTTATTGTCTTTGAAATCATGATTACAATGCCTTCGGCGAATTCAACTGGCAATTGGTCATTTTTTTGATCTCGTTGTACACATGTATCAATTTGATTCCTATTATATCCCAAAACTGACTGTAACATTCCACCGGCAGACCATCTTTGCCCGGTGATTTGTTCCGGGGAGACTTTCTTACTGCCTCTGTTATTTCATCATCCGTAAAACACTTTCTAGGTTGATGTTGTCTTGAGCAGTATTTCTTCCTTGACTTAGCGTTGTACATTATGCAGCTGGGACACGTCCTTAGCTTCCAATGAGTATAATTTCCTGTACGACTTCTTGAAGTGATTAATTATTTTTCGCTGTTCCTCAAGTATGCGTCTGTTGTCAGCTCTAATTTGAGTACATACTTTCTGTTTTCCTCGCCTAATTTCTCTAACAATATGGGAAAACGAAGTTTCCTCCTCTAGAATTACTGAAGTGATTCTTGCTCTTACTTCGCAGCCTTGCCTTTCTTTCCGAGTTGCATTGGTGATTTTAGCCTTCTTTTTTTTAATCGCAATGTTGTTGTTTGCTAGGTGGGTTGACTTTTGGTATAGCTCTCTTAAGCAATGGAAATAAAACTCCTTAGTCATTTTCATCCACACTGATTTTTCCTTGGTGTACGTAATGGTGGTTGATCTGAGTCGTGGTTTGGCGCATCTTATCCATCAGTCGATGAAAGACTTGTACTTCGGTTGTTGGTTGATGCATTTGTCCCATGCGTCTTTTATCCGTTCCCTTAGCTCTTCCTCCTTGAGGTGTTGAGTTTCCAAAGTCATTTTCCTCTCATAACTTGTTGTCACTCTAATTTTATTTTTATGTGGTAGGCGCTGTGGTCACTGAAACTGAGTGGCCACATCTCGCAGCTTCTGATCTTATCCTTTTATTCTTTCACTGCGTACACCCTGTCAATTCTGCTGGCTGAGTTGCTGCTTGTGAGGGTGTAGGAAATTCTATTTGGCTTGAGTACATTCCATGTATCCACAAGTGATAAGTTATTTTAGTAGCTAGAGCTCCTTGCAGAAATTGTAGTTGGGGGTTTGGTCCTCTTTGAGCAGCGCACAGTTAAAGTCTCCTCCCATTATGATTGGTCTCTTTGTGACCGTTATTATCTTCATAACGTCATAGGAGAAGAAGGAAACCCGTTCTGCTCTTCCTTGAGGACCGGTATGTACATAAATGTGATTAGCCTAATTCATCGGTGCGCTGGTGCGCTTCTCCGAAGCACAAAGTACCTCGGGGCATGCTCTCGCCTAAGCTAGGCGTAGGCTGCTTCATACTGCAGGCTAGTTGTCTGCAGTCTGTCTGACTGCCACCGGAAGATTATAGGTACTCTCGGAAGGAGCTTTTTTTATCCTGTTACAAGCGGTAGGGGAGGCGGGTCGGGTTCCTGGTACCGTTAGAGGCTACTTACTGTTAGGTGCCTTGATTCGCTGTTGTCTGTGGCTGGGCGAATTTCCCAAATTATGCTGTTACACTATTGCACCTATGTTTGGCTTTCTATCCTTAGCCCGGCTTATCCGGATGTTCTTTAAGTTATCATTTTTTGGCTATCGTAAGACTAGAATTAGCTGATAATAATCTCGATAAATGTTCCTGATACTTTTCTTATAGGAATCATTGCAATTTTTGTTTTATTTCGCTAATTAAATGAATAATTAGTCTAAATTGACAAATATATCTCATTTGTTATGATGTATGTTGAATATAGTTCATTTCATATATCGAGTATGTTATTTCAATTGGCATTTTTTTCCCGATGTTTGTGGTGCCTGTAATCTAACATTGGTGTTACAGAAATGGTTTATTTGCACAATCCGTGAAGTGTTGCACAGAGTCCTCCAGTTTTTTTATTTTTATTTTTTATTTTTTTAACACTTATGTGCAGGTCGATTGTGTCTATTATTTGTTGAAAATCTTTTTTGCTGCATCGCGCTTTCCTCACGTGACTCGTTCTTAGTGTTAATTGTAACAGACAGTAATACGAGTCTAGTCCAGAGAAAATTTAGATTATTTTCCCAGAATTTATTTTACCCACCACTGGACAGTAACATTTTCAGCAGCACAAATAGCATTACAAAATTTAGTAATTTATGTCAACTATTTTTGTTTTTTTAGTTTCAGTTCTCGTAGTGACGGGCATCCTAAATCTTCAATGTTGCAGCAGACTTTCCTCTGGATAATCTTCCAGAACCATAGAGTCTTCCCCATTACTTTTAAGTATATAATCAGAAGGAGGGTGAAGAGAGTCATGGGAATGTACAAGGCCTATATTGGTGATGAAGTGTGGAAAGATATTGGTGGGAAAATTAAGAGAGGTGCTTGGGAGGGTAAAGATGACCATGACCACAAGCTGGCACTTGTTTTCAGGCATAAGGATTTGGGAAAATTTTCTTTTTAAGGGTGTAAGGGATTGGAATAAGTTGCCAAGGGAGGTGATGAATAATTTACTGAAAACATTGAAAGAATTTAAAGTAAAAATTGGTTGAGGACAAAAGTGGTTTGGAGGAGGAAGGGTGAAGGATGGATGTGTAGGGAGTTTGCCACCAGAGCATACGCTCCATCACAATTTATTATTATATATTGTAATTTTTCGTAGAATAGAAGATAGCTTATTGAAAGATACACCACCAGCGTTTGTCGGTAAACCTTGCCAATTATGTGTCAACTATCTAACAGTTTGATCATTACCTCCAGATGCTGGTGACAATACAGAGATATAATGTGTACCAATAACTTTATCATATTGTGTTACACATACACACAAACACACACACACACACACACACACCGACCTTTTTATAAACAAACAAAAAAGCTCTAGTCTTGAATCCGCATGCGTCAAAGAAGATGATTTAGGAGTGATGATGAGTAGCACTGATTGTATTATGTAAGATTCCACACAACACTAGACAGTCATGTGTGTTCCACAACAGAATCGTGCAGAATCAGGCAGTATGCAGACGTGTTGGCAGGGATATACTCACTGCTTTCAGATTTCATACTACAGATCCCGTCTTAACTGATTCATTTGGTCAAACTCAGTCAAAGTGAGAATTATAGATACGACAAATTGATCACGTTTTATTAACGTTGAAGCATGTGGTATTTTATAGTAGGAGGACGAGAATCTTGTGTACATGTCCTACAAGACTAAGATCATTCTTATAGTAAAGTCCACATCCAATTTTTCGTACGGAAATGAGACATCATTAGCAGCATTTCGGCGAGATTGCAGTGGTCAAACATGCATGTTCTGGTTGAGTTAATTGTCTGTTTGAAATGCCAGAATCACGCATTTAGATTTCTCCAGATGCGTTGTCTTTGAAGAACAATGGATATTTTAGTAGTTCAAAAGTTCATTAATTAATGTTCAGTGCCTTTCCACACTCTATTGTCTTAACCTAAGAAAATCTATTATCTTTTTTTAACCTGCATACACACGTGGCTTCTTCTGTGGGAGCTTATTGATGACAGATTTAATCTTTTGTGGATTTGGATTGACTTGCATGTACGAATTTGCATCATCCGTAGCACGAATCAGTGCCAGTTCCTCTTTTCCGTTTATATGTAAGGAGTTGAGGTCTTCGAAAAAACTCAAAAAGCGTACCCATTGGCGTACTTATGTCTTCACTCCGCTTGTGATACTGACGTTTCTAGTACTGTCTACTTCAACTCAATTTAGTTCTCACTGAATTTCATCAAACAGAAACGGGAATGCATTGGATGTATGTTCTGAATTTGTAGGGTCCTGTCCCACCTGACTTCAGAAACCTTTCTTCAATAAGTTAAGTGATGTTTCTGTTACAATGGACCGGTGAAACGGCCTGACTGTGCCTCTAGTAATTTCGGGAACAGCCTAATTCTGATGACTTGAGAACCCCCATTTACTAACAAAACATCATGCTGATAAGTGATGTATTATCGAGGCAGTTATAGTTCCAATTTTACTTCTTTGGACGTCATTGACCGTAATACTAAGTATCATTGCACGTTTTCATTTTCGCCAAAATTGTCGTACTAGTGGAATAAGGTTCACTGCGCATATAAATTTAATTTTTTCACCAAACCTACAACTTACTATTGAATCTGACCTGCCTTGTACGAAAATGTTTCAGGAAAACGAGTATTTCGATGAAATGCCCTTTTTTATTGGTCCAGAAGTCCATTTATGTACAAGAAAGAATAAAACATAGCTCAAAAGTTTATTTTTGTTTTATATGCTTCTAAAATTATTCATTATTGTCTTAGCTTCATGATATTCTAATTTGTTCATTCAATTTGATGTTTTGAGTTAATCTACATTTTACGTATTTGTAATATCGCAAGTGAAAAGGACAAATGAAAGGACAAGCAAATAATCGATAAAAATTATCGGAATATTACATATATAATTGCGGAGGAGCGAAAGATGTCATTTAGCGAAAGGTACTGGGCATTATCCAAAGGTGGGAATCCTTCGGCGGGACGAAGAGTTAAGTTTGTCAGTGAGGAACTTATGAGTTCCAAGGGAGCAAGCGAGGAAATACTTTGTACCTCTCTAAAGGTTGCTTCCCACGGCCCGTGATTTTGCCGGTTGCACCGGTCTAGCTATGAACAGGGGTCGCCTCTGCTGGCAGGGATGGTGCGCCTCTATCCGTCGTCCAGTTGGTAAACATCAAACGCCCGGGTAGCCGAAACGGCACTAGGCAACGTGGTGTGGAGGTTGCTGCGAGGTGACGAAGGCTATCCTGTGGTGCGTGCTGATCCATACAATTCGACTCCATGGCGTGGCGTACAAAGTCACGGGTCGTGGGAAGCCACCGTAAGATGAAGGGGAAGTTTTGAAAGGCGACATGACTGGCAGACAGCAAATAAAAATTTATTGTCGCTCACCAGTGGTTCGGGTATTTTTCAGAAATCTTGGAAAGTTACAAAGACGTCTCGCCGGAACAGAGGGAGGAAGAACGAATCGCCTGTGCAAAATATACTGAGTGAATGTGTGAGAAAATTGTTGGCAAATGAGGTAGGCATGTGGCTGAAAAAACGTTAATTTTGAACAGTTCTGTCCTATCACATGGTGAGCTAATTTCCAGGATCCACGGATTGGATGACGACGCCGCGGCAGAAGGCGACCCGAGTCGTCCTGAGGGAAACACAGCTGCGATGAAGGTAATTTCTGTCTTGACTTTCGTCTAGACGCTTCGTCCTGTGACATGCAGTTCGATACCTGTGGCTGACAATACCTCACCACTGCTCGTGGCCTGTAGCAGGCTCAAGTCAGCTCATGTTGCTGAAGTGACGTGGTTGATGCTTGAGCTACACGATGACACACGCCACGTCAGCAGTCGCAGTCCGAATCATTGCTAAGCTTGGGTTAAAAGATGGTATTCTGCCACTGTACTACCCAGCATCACGCTGATCTCATCAGTGAACGGTTAAGATGCCGCCTAGGTTGCCAGAACTTATTTTGAATACCATGTAACGCCTGTGAGAAATTTTATGCCATCCGATGAGCTCGCCCCTCCCCCCCCATTCTAAGAACTTTGTTTGTAATTAATAGTTTCAATTACATTTTGTTTCTTTTCTATTGTGGATTTATATTTACACTCGCTAATAAAGTCCAGCCATTTTATCTAATGAACGGAAATAAACATATTCACATTTGATTGTGAATTTGTGGGTATTAATTTGCAAACATCTACATCTATACTCTGCAATTCACAATTACTGTGGGTGGCAGAAGGTGCTAAGCACCAATCCTAATTCAGTGCATTCCAATCCCGAACAGAACGAGGAAACAAAGAATACATAAATTTATCAGTACGGCACCTTATTTCTCGAATCTTATCCCTCCTGTCATTGCGACCTAAATAGGTTAGCGGAAGAAGTATTTCGTTGCACTCGTAAATTAAAGATTTTCGCATATTCTCCAACAAATTCAAACGAAAACGACGTCGGCTGTCCGCCAAACAATCCCAACCCAACCCACGTATCAGCTCTGTGACACTTACATATGGACTGTAACTAGCGGTCACGAATCAAGCGGCTCTCCTCTGTACCTTCTCCAACGTATCAATCAATCCCTTGTGATACGGACCCCAAATTGCACAACAGTATTCCAAATGCTGAGGAACTAGTGTTTTGTACGCAATTTCCTTTGTATGAGCATTAAAACTTCTCAAAATATGACCTATAAAACGTTGCTTTGTACTGTTACGCCTAGATACTTCATGGAGTCTGCCGTGTCAACAACTGAATTGTTAACTTTGTAATCGTGAGAAAACGGGGTCTTTTTATTACTTATTTGCATTTCCTTGCACTTTTTGCAGTTAAGTGTAAGCTGCCATTTACGGCACCATTCCGAAATAACATCCAGATCGCGCTGAATTTCTAAGCAATCGCGAGAGCACCTCACTTCCCTATAAATAAGTACATCATCAGCAAAAAATCGCATCCTGCAATTAACGTTGTCACCGAGATCGTTTATAATAATTAAGAAAAGAAGTGGCCCTATTACACTTCCTTGAGGAACCACCGAAGTATCATCTAGCTTTGAAGAGGCTTCCCCGTCAACAACGACATACTGCGACCGAGCAGTTAGAAAATCGCGTATCCATTCGCAAATCTGATCAGATATACCGTACGCTCGAATCTTCGCCAAAAGCCGGCTGTGTGGTACAGAGTCAAAAGCTTTCTGGAAATCCAAGAAAATAGCATCAACTTGTGATCCTGCATCGATAATCTTCATTACGTCATGCGAAAATAGAGCCAGTTGCGTTTCACACGATCGGTTCTTCCGAAATCCGTGTTGGTTCGCTGTAAGTAACTCGTTTTCATCTAGAAACTTCATAACGTTAGAGCATATGACATACTCCAGAATTCTACTGCAAACAGATGTTAGCGATATCGGTTGATAATTCCTAGGATCTCTCCCATCTCCTTTCTTGAAAACGGGAATCACCTGTGCTATTTTCTAGTCGGAAGGTACTTTCCTTTCTTCTAAAGATTTATGAAATATATCTGACAGAAATGGTTCTATTTCTTCCGCGTATTCCGAAAATACTCTTATTGGTATACCATCAGGACCCGGTGCCTTCCCCCACTTCAGGAGCTTTAATTGCTTTATGATACCTACACTATGAATTTGAACTGGATCCATCTCAAATTCTACACGCTGTGCAAAATTGGGAATGTTTTCCATGTTTTCGTCAGTGAAAGAATTTTTAAATTCGGTGTTAAATACGGTAGCCTTTTCGCGGCTGTCATCAACTTCCTGATCGTCTTGTACTAGAACTAACGTATTGTTGTCACTACCACTAACTTTTTTATATACCACCAAAATATCTTTGGGTTTTCGTTGAGACTCTTGGAAAGTGAGTTGCTCCTAAAGTAATTAAAGGCCTCGCGCATCGCATTCTTGACCTGTCCTCTTGTCTCAGCTAGATTTTCTAAATCACTCCTATACACCGTCCTCCTTGATCGTGCATGTATCTTCCTTTGCTTTTTAAGTAACCTTTTAACTTCACGCGTATACAACGGGGGATCGTTCCCATCCCTGATCGTCCTTTTCGGTATATATAAGTCCATATCTTCCCTGACTATACGCATGAATCGAAGCCACATCTCTTGAACCGAGCCTCTTCCGTCTGTAAAGGTAATGTAATTATCCCTCAGAAACGTTCTTAAAGTCTCCTTTGGGGCCTTTTCAAGTCTGTAAACGACCCTTTCTTTTTTCTTTTTGCGCGCGGCTATAAACCTACTGGTGCCCAAAGTAATATTTCAATTTTTATAGCAATCGCAATTTATGCGGTAACCCTCTGACTTGTATTCGAGAGGACGAGGGCTCGAATTCCCGTCCGGCCATCCAGTTTTGGGTTTTCCATAGTTTCCGCAAATTACTCCAGCCAAATGTTGGCTGATTCCTTTAAAAGGCCATGGCAGAATTTCTTCCCGTTTCTTGTCCTCTGTCCTTTCTCGTCTCTAATGACCTCGACGTCAACTAGACGTAAAGCCATCAGTGAAAAAAAAATTATGCCATATAAAATAGGCAATGATCGATAATTATATAATAATCACCTCCAAACAAGTAAGTAACACTTAATTGACAACCAGAACGTGGAGCTATGATAAAATATTATTTACATAAACCAATTCTCGTTTATAAAATGATCTCTCCACAATATTTGAGGGAATACTTTATCTGCCGGCGAAATACTGGAGCATTATTTCATTACCACAATGAAAACACTTTACTACAATTAGCCATACACGTGAACTCCATGGGGCTCATGTCTTGCAATCTAGGTGACCAAATCACATGATGGAATTGACCAGAATCGATTTCAATCTGGGCCAAGTGACATGGTTCTTTATGATTGTGTAACCTCCGATTATTATCGGGGCACATGAAATCCGAAAAGGATTGCAAATGGCCAGAAAACATCCGAGAATTGCGAATCATTTAGACTAGTGGACCAAACCTTCGCCGAAAAAAAAAAATGGCTTCGACCTTTCTAGAACCACCACAAGCTTGTACACTGCCTTGCTTATTGGTTGTATCCATGACCTCACGAGGTTTACGCCACACCAGAATACGACCATCGGGGTGTACCAACTGAAAATATGACTTATGAGACCAAACTACCCACATTGAGTCATCCAGGATGCAATGCATATTTTCGGGAGTTCAGGTGAACCACTGACGCCGGTTCTGTGATGTGAGTAAAGGCATCCGACTCGGGTCTCCTGCTGTTACATCCATGAATGTCAAACTTCACTGCATGGACCACACAGAAGGGTCCCTAGTGCATCCATTACTGACTTTGGCTATAATTTCATGGAGTCTTGTTCGTCTGTTGGCACAGTAGCAGCTCCTCATCCGTCACGGGCCTCGATCATTCAGGAGACGGTGCGTGAAGTACTCTCTGCAAACCCTTGACACTATGAATCGTAGGTTTCACCATCGCTTCCGTAACGTTGTGTCCATGCATCGTGCTCTAACTATCATTTTGCGTTGAAACTGGTTTAATTTTCGTTGGGGGGTATACGTTCCATAGCACACTCATGAATTCCACTAACAAGAATGACAACCATGTACCTACTTATAATACTCTCTTTTACGAAACGCCTGTACGATGTGTATGTTTGAATCCTACTATCCAAAGGCTTTTGACATGTCGTGTGTATTCTTTCATCGGAAACGACGTATGACTTTATTAGGTGTGTTGGGTGGCCTCCATATTGATGAGTTGAAAGGCCTGAATCCAGTGCACAGAAATCTAATTAATGGAGATGCCGTTATGGGAGAGTCAGATGGAATGTAAAATTTACATTGTAGTTTTAAAATAACAGGAGGACACGCCGAATGTATAGTATGTACTTTTATTAGCTTTTCGAATCAGAATTCATCGGCAGTTCTGTCAAGTTTATAATGAAACTGCGATTAATCCTGAAAAGGTAAGAAAAAACTGGTGACACTGGTTTATAAAGGCTACGAAAACGTTAGTTATGATCCAAGAAATGGGCGACCATCATCGTTACTACACTGTCTACCAAAAATTAATTGGACACCTGAGAAGGTAGGTAGTCCAGTAGGTCAGTTAACTTGCGTCGTCGCCATATGCTGCAAGCCAGTGTAAAACCAATTTACAATGAGATGAAACGATGTACAGAGATATTGAACTTCGATAAGGGTATGATTGTGGGCTGCCATCTCAGTGGGCTGTCTAATCGGACGATTGCAGTGAAGGTTAACAGGCCCAAATCAACGGTTGCATTCGTCCTGCGTAAGTGGAAGATTGATGTGGATTGTGTCAATGCTGCGCGTTCTGGGTGACATCTAATTTTGACCACCAACATCGTGGAACCCTGAAACGTAAAATTGTTGAAAATGGGCGCAGCCTATGACTACCATCCGACAGGAGTTTCATGCAGCAACGGCAGTATCGGTATACTGACTACAGAAGCCCACCAACATGGATATTTCGAAAGAGCAGCTGCAACTGAACGTCACATCAAGACAAGCAGTCGGCGACTCGGATGGTGTTTGGATCGTCGTAGATTCACACTGGAGCATTGGAAGTCGGTTGATGAGTCGAGGTTTACATCATGGGGTCTGGGTGCCTCCTTGGGGCGACCCGGATAAGGGATTGTCGCTCCCTGGATCCCGAGCTGGGGTTGGCGCGAGGAGCAGTCGTTTGAGGTGTCGGAGTGCACGTTACTCTAGTATCCGAGACTAGCTCCCGGCAGACCGCGCGGCGCCTACCCGTAAAGCAATCAGTTGACTACCCAATCCCAGGGGAACCTGGGTAATGGGCGTCGGACCAACTGCATTTAGATGCGCGGTAGGGTAATCACGACAGTGACCCCGGCGGTGACTCTTCAAACGCTGCAAGGGAAGCCTGGCTAACATGAGGACAAAAGGCCTTCGGGTGACATGGACAAGGAACTCCGCGGGAAACAGTCATTTGAGGTGTCGGGACCTGGCCGTGCCCAAGTCCTAGTATCCGAAGACTAGCCCCAGCAGACCGCACGGCGGATAGCCGTAAAGCAGTTTGGTTGACTACCCAAACCCAGTTACCTGGGTAACAGGCGTCGCCTTCTGTATTAGATGTGCGGTAGGGGACATTGTCCCTAACGGCGACTCTTCTAACGTTGCGGAAAATTTTATTTTCTGCTAACAAGAGTACCAAGGCGACTTTAGTCGTAATGAGCTTCTTGGCGCTTCAGATGAACCCAGGAGTCTGGGCTCCCTTGCCTGTGGGGGGGCCTGGATACAGAAATGGCGAACCTGCGATCCCGAGCCTAGCGTGGAGACTGCACCAAGTAATTGGTGAGGAAGGTTCGCATAGGCCAAGCTGCAGGTGCCTGGTGGACGGTACCGGGGGTCTCCCCAGGTAAAATAGGAGCGACAGTCAGGGATGCGGAGCACCCTGCCGCTGGGAATGCACACTGTGCCGATGCCTCAAATATTCCGACTTAATGCCGGACGGGGTTCAGGGAGATGGGTGTGTTCCCTGCAGAACGGCTTCACTCAAAAACGGTACCAGTAAGCTGGCGTCTGCCGCTAGAAGGTGGGGTCGCATTCCGGTTTTCGGGTGCGGCTGCTGCTGAGGTGGGCATCGGTGATGCGGTGAAGTAGTTCCCCCTGCCGCCGGTATATACCAAACAAAGGGCCGGTAGACCCTGGTCTTCAGAAGACCGCGATCGTTGTGGGGTGACGTGGTGCAGTCCTCCCGCCGGTAGCACTCATTGTCAACACCTAGGTGGTAAGACTGAAGGATGCGGATTAGAGGGCTTGTCCCTCTTTTGCTGCTCATGGCGGTAAGACCTAAGGTGCAGCGAGGTGACGCGACCATGATGGGAGGCGACGGACAGTACCGATAAGCTGGCGTGTTCTGGGAACGGCCGGGGTCGTCTCCAGATTGTACAGATTGACCCTCGCTGGGACAGGTGATCAAGGAATCTTCGGCTCCCCTTGCCGCCGACATTGAGCTATTTGCTGCCAAAATAGGCCCTCTGATATGTGGGGACTGATAGTGCACGGGTCCGAAACATCTGACCCAGGTGAGGCAGCAACACCTTTGGATCGCTTCGGCGCGGTTGTGCACTACGACGGTGCTCTGCGAAGCTTGGACGAGTGGGTGGGAAACCCGTGCCCTTCAGAGATGCATTATGCTGATGGTTGGTGTGCGGGGAAACACGCCCTAGGAGTTTGCCCTGTAGTGCGGGACCCTGTTGTCGGCTGGGGAACGTGCGCCAAGGGCAGGCCCACGTTGTTGCTCGGTAGTTGCAGCTTCCATCTTGCCCCTTGGAGAGGGTGGGGCCGAGCGGACGCGGGACTAGCAGAGAGGCTTAAGATATACGGCCAGGTTTTGGATGGGTCTTCGGCCTGGTAGTGGCGGGCGCTGGTTCCACGAAACGCCCCACGGGCATCCTTAATGGGTGGCGAAACGCGCCTTGCTCACCGTCCCCGCTGTAATGGTGGGTAGTTCTTCGGGGCCCGCATCCTGGTGGAGGTCGCTGGAGGTGGATGACTGGATGGGCTTGTGAGGGGGCGCAAGAATGTAAATTCGGGGAGTCCCCGCTCGCAGCAATCCCTCATAAGTCCCAGGTACTCCGTGTATGTGGCCGCTCAGATGGATGGATAGTTCGGTAGAAGTTGGTGAGGGCAGGATGAACTCCGCTCGCGCACGTCCTATGACCAAATTTAGAGCCTGATAAAGGCACCGCATGGCTTACCCTAGGGTTGTGACCACACTCATTGTATGGATGTGGCGTCTACCCGGGGAACGTGTTCTGTCGGTGAATATAGTGGCAAATAAGAAATTCTATGCTGGTGAAGTGATTGTGTGGCACAGTTTCACGGCCTTAGGCGTAGGATCGCTGGTGTTTGTCCGTGGTAGCATGAACATAGAGACCTATTTTAACATTATGGATAATGAAATGCTCCCAACTTTGTGACGTCTTTACGTCTTACTTTTAGGATGACAATATCGGAGGGAGATGTTTCAAGGGTTACTATGCTGTGTTATGACGACGACTATGTTCACTGATAGGTTTGGCCCATCCAGGGCCCCAAACTTTTTTATAGAACATCTTTGGGACGAATTGGATCCCCGGGTGAAGACTCGTCAGGAGCGGTTAAAATCCATTGCTCTGCTCATGGAATAGTTGGAAGTGGAATGGTGAGGAATCCAATAGGAAGTCCTAGTAGAAAGCATGCGAAACAGATTGGTTGTTATAGCTGCAAGAGTTGGTCCTTCGAGATTCTTACATGGTGACAACCACCGAGCAAACAATGTGGACAGGTGTCCAATTACTTTTTGATAGATAGTGTATTAATTTTGCGCAGCAAATCATTTGTTAATTTTTGAAGGCAAACAATTTACGATTTTGTCCTTCTTGTAAATTTCCAGCGATTTTATATAATGTGTAGAATGTAATTGTGGCATATTATTTGAACTATACAAAGTTATGCTCATG
Organism: Vandiemenella viatica; assembly: GCA_031002005.1. NCBI lineage: Eukaryota > Metazoa > Arthropoda > Insecta > Orthoptera > Morabidae > Vandiemenella > Vandiemenella viatica. The sequence goes on from CM061921.1 coordinate 54,600,590, forward strand.
TCGGGTACCAAATATGGTCTCTGATTTGCTAAAAAAAACAAAAAAAAAAAAAACAAGCGACATAGAAATACTTTGACATTTAGCAGTGGATATAGTGATGAAATTGATAGAATTTTTAAGCCACCCTCTCACTGGTTCCTTTACATGGACTTCAAGGCACAACAATATATGCTCCAGCCTGTTTTGAGTTACTGAAAATTTGTGTGGTGCCATAAAAACAAAAAGCGAGACATCGTCAGTGGAGGTGTTATGTTACTTCACGATAATATTCGGCTAAACACCAACCTTCTGAGCAGCTAACAATGTCATTTTGGCTGGAAACATATACAATGTACTCCAACAGTCTCGACTTAGAATTAGGTGATTTTCATCCCTTCCTACGTTTGAAGCATTTCATTGATGGTCAACGCAATGAAGGCCATAAAGACCACAGAAAACTTCGCAATAACGGCTTCATTTAATGATCCAATGAACACAGAAATGTGTGTCGAAAAATATTGTTAGGAATGATCATTTCTACTATACCAAAACTAGTTTCATATCCTAACGGGCCCCTACCTTCTCAACACTCATGGTACGCGCACTCATTTTGGTAGTTTTTCCCAACAGGATTTCGTCAATCGTCTGACATTGGAGTTCATCTCAACGTAAATCTCCTATTGTTTTCTCCCGGCTGCGTTGTACAAGGAGGTACTATCTCAAAATAGGCGGTTCAAGATCACAGATAACATCAAAGGAAATGGGAACTACATGAACTTTAAGAGAAGGGCAGAAGACATGAGAGCACGGAGAGCAACACTGGTGATGATGTTTATCTCAAAATGGACTTATAGGAACTTTCTGTGAAAAATGCGTCCAAAATCGGACGAGCAGAGACTTATTTGGCAAGTCGCCCGAAAAATGTCGTCTAACGCCAGGTATCACAATAATTTGTTATTCTTCACATTCCGGAAAGCACACAGCATTTTGAGTTCCAATCCCCGTCCGGCCATCCAGATTTCGGTTTTCCATGGTTTTCCAAAATCACTTCATGTGAAATCGAGATAGTTCCTTCTAAAGGTCATAGCCAAACAAGTTCCAGTTCCTTCCCCAGTCCTTTCTCGCCTCTACGACGTTGATGAGGTGTAAAGACTTAACAATAAAAGCATTCTGGTCCAAAATAGTCTTACAACAATTATCTGCAATAACATACAGCTATACAGCATTTTTAAACTTCACAGAAAAAGTCTATAGAACGATTGAAGATCATGTGCACTTATGTGTCCAACAGTTCAAATTCACACGTTACTGACAGAATCTCGTTAGTTACTGTACTGACCTGAACTCAACACTTATCTAAATCCGTTGAAGCTCAAACAACTAGCTCCTGATGTACACATAAATTCTGTTGTGATTAACCCAAGTAAGGGAGACAGTAGGATATTGTAATAAATTTAAAAGACGTGGAAAATTGTAACAACCAAATATTTTTATTAAAACACCTTTTATGGAATGAAAGAAGCTTTTTTTAAAAAAAATGGTTTTTAATTACTATATGAATGATTTATTAATAAAACAAATTTCAATGAGGCAGCGGATTTGTTCTAAACACTGTAGTGGGATGGTAGGTTGGGACAGATTAATTGCTTACTTTACATAATTTTAAATCGCCACTTTCCACTACCTTCTGCAAAACAAATGTATTAATTTAAGGAAACAGAGGTGAAACCATTACTTCTGTTATTAGTATTTGAAAAGATCCTAAAATTATGCTTTATTTGGTACTTATGAATGCTTACAGACAGAGGTATATTTATCGTTAATCTTAAACATCTGTCTGTGAAAAAATAAAATTCGACGCAATACCTCGTCTTACAGTTGCGAAGTAACAAACAAACAATTATCGTTAATTGAAGCTAAGAAACTGTAATACATATACATGAACTTTACAAAGATTTACAAATTTCATATACAACTGAAGCAAAACTCTTTTATGCATATTAAGAACGATTCTTGTTTTACAGTGATAACAAGTAAGCATCAGATTTGACTGGAGTTTACAGGGCTCCAGGGAATTAATTTGTTCCCACAAAGAATAATTATTGAAAGTTTCCAAACAACGAAGTCTGTCTTTCAATTCAAAATAGATAATGAAAACAAAAAAGCACTTGGCTTTTAGACATAACTAGCTCAGAAATTTATGTCTGGCGGCACAAGAACTCTCACTCATTAGACCGTTAAAGGGCTGTCTCAATGATTCGTCGGTGTACACACTGTTTCGTGGGCGAATAATTACCGTGTCTGTCTGGCTGCACGAAGCGTCACGGCAAGGGCGCTATCATCGCTCAACTACGCACCTGTCCAGGTACCTACTGCAAGGCACTTGTCACGTCAACCAGCACATCAATCGGACTTGGCGTCGCAGTCATCCAAGCCTCCAGAACGGAATCATCAACACTGCTCTGGAAAGCATTGGCCAGACCGCTCGTCCTGGACGAAGTGAAGTCTTGTCGTCCGCCAAGAAGGTCCCTCTCTTCTCCGCGAGTCCACGCCTATTTTCTCCTCGGCGTGTATCATACAAAAGGCAAAATTTGTAAAATTTCCAATCACGTGAGGAAATAAACACATCGGATTGGCTTCACAAAAGTTTCCCTTCTTTGCTGGCCTCTCATTTGCTAAGAGTCTTCGGGTTCTATCGGTATTCCTCAGGAGGATGCGTAGGAATAATTTTTCCCACAATACACCGAGTGAACTGCGCATTCAAGGATTCCTTCTGCAAAAATTCCAGTGGCCACCCTTTCTCACGGTATTAGCGTCGCCTCACAAACGATAAGCCCCAGCTTTTGTATCAGCCTACCGGTCACTTCCGGTTAAAGTCAGACTGTCGCTCTCACGCTAACAGAACTCTTAGCTAGCCGCAGATTCCTGTCTGAAGCTCGAAAAAGAATTTCCATTTATTTCTTATGTTTATTAAACTAAACTCAACAATAATTAAATTAATTATGTTGAAGATGACCCATACTAGTCATGCTACAATACATGCTGAAATCTTTATATCTGGTTGATCATTTAAACTATCAATAGTTTGTTTTTAAAAAATAATTCAACATTTTTTTTCTCATAAAAAAATAAGAAAGTACAGAATTTACTAATAGAAATATCAATGTTTTTACACAGCGTTTATGAGTTTAGTTGTGCTAGATAATCTTATAACCCTGTTCATCAATGTTTCAAATTCTAGAAACATTAATTTATATTTTGGAGCAATTCCTCATATTTTCGGAAAAAAATCATTCACATTGGTTCTGCCAAAAAATGTTGTTGTACTTAATAATGTTGCTTCTCGTATTCTTAACGACAATCGGGGATTCCTTTCTCGAAATTTTGAAACCAATCCGATCCATCAATTCTATTCTCACACCAGCGAGGAGTGATGTTTTTTACTTCAAGCATTACAACGTACTGTTAGCCTAGTTTTCTGTCTTGGATGGTCAATAACCTAAAATAAATATCTGAGGATTTAATTACCCTAAGTTGAAAGCCATTTTATCTTCTGTTTTTTTTTTTTTTTTTTTTTTTTTTTTTTTTTTTTTTTTTTTGCGTAAAAACCAATCTAGGTAAGGCAAAAGCAATTTTAGGAAAGTCAATGTTTTTCTTCTTCTTGATACACCTATATAATGTCACATTGTTCAAATCAAACGTTTTATTCCCCTTTCTGATGCTGGTATTATTTTATAGAATTTTCACCACAGCCATCTCGTAAAAATCTACACTTTTCGTATCCTTCTCCGTTTTCTTTTTACATTTTCTCACACTAAAAAGAAAAAAGTTCTTTATTTAAGTAATCGAACACAGAAAAATAAAAAAATAAAAAAAATATATCAATGGTAGCGTAATGTCCAAAGCAATCATGTAAAAATTAATGATAGATATCGAAGTTTATGTAAATTACTTTTATTCGTCACCTGGGCAATTTGAATCACATGTGCACATCTACTTTCTGTAACTACTGCCGTGCACTGGACTGGGACTGCTGAGAAATATGGGAAGCTATAATGTTTAGATCCAGTAAGATATTTGGCTTCCAAGGGTTTAAAATGCTGGTAAAAATTTCATGTTACTAATTATCCCGGTTACAACATGCCCCACGCTCCCCATGACCTACTCAGTGACTAAGGGGCTAAAATACAGTGATTGTGTCTGGCGCTCTATACGAGTGTAGCTGGATCGAGATCCTGTGAAAAGTAATTTTTCATCAGTCAATACTTTTACAGATGATTAGAACTGTGTACCAAAGTCCCAGGTCAATTCCGAAACCTCTGGAGGCGTCCATTAATGACGTGAGGTGTTTTTCCGAAATTCCGAACCCCCCCCACTCTGGTGAGACTTCGTGAGATTTGGTTGGACCCCCCCCCCTCTAAAATGACGTGAGATTTTGAGGGAGATCCCTCCCTACCGATCGACCTCGCAAAATACCCCCCTAAAATCGACTTTCGAGTCATTTGTATATTTTTTTTTTTTTTTTTTTTTAGCTCTACAATTCTTGTAGAATTTCAAAACCTCACGTGAGATTTCCGTTGACCTCCCTCCCCCTTTGGTGAGGTTTCGTGAGATGTCGTCGCTGGACGCCTGTGCAGTGAAGACGTATTATACTGTTGATAGCGATTCGACGGTCGAAAGGGGCCATTACACTTGGCAGCCCCATTATATCTTTCGGAAGAGTAAGGTCTAAAGGCGGCTACACACGAGGCAATTTCGGTCCCAACCGACAGGGACAATCCGGCAGAGGCCCTGCAGATTGCCGCGTGAGTAGGTTAATTGGGCATATTGCTCCCGATATCGGGAGATCGGCAGAGCCCGATCAAACAATTTACAGATTGTCCCTGCAGACAGGGAGCAAATTGAAACGTGCGTAGCGCGATTGCAACGATTGAGACAATTTCGGCTAAGTCGGCTTTGAGCAGCGAACGAGTGCGTTTCGTGCCATTGGTTGTGTATATCGTCAGAAATGTCTAAAGAGAAAGAGGTGTGGACTAATATTTTGAAGTTTATAATGAGATGCCCCAGTAATGGGACAAATTCAACAAAAATTACATGAACCACAACATGCGGGAAGAAGGATTTAGAGTTTTGCTAGAAATTTACAAAGAATTGGACAAGGAACCAACAGTTGCAGTTCTGAAAAAGAAAATATGCGAACAACTTACTCGCGTGAGTTAAAATAGGTAAGTAAAGGCTCAAATACCTAAATAATTATTGTTTTATGAAATGTAAATACATCATTATATTTATAGCAGATAATAATTCTTTGAGGAACATAAGGGTAATAGATAAAAGAACAGAAATAAATAACTTTTACTATAAATGTATTTATTAAATGTTGTTCAATTTAAATTATTTTAAAGGAAAAGTAACAGATTGGTTTTTACAAATTGATTTCATAGTTAATTTTATTTATAGAACAAAGTTTCCAAAACAGATTGTATATAACTAAATTCTGCCTTAACTGAAATCTGAATAAAAAAATATATTTCATTAATAATGTGCTTTGTATTTACAGATGAAATCTTGTATGCAAACGGGAAGTGGCACAGAAGACTTGTATGTACCGTCCCTTTGGTAAGCACTTGAAAATCAAGAAGAAGCAGATCAAACACAAGAAAGAATTCCATTTAAAAACAAGAAACCAAAAATAAATATTGCCATGAAACAAGAAGAGCTCAGAGATTCTGCCCAATGGCTATTAAATTCAAAGAAAGATGAATGGGAGATCGTGGGAAAATCAGTCGGCATTCAATTAAAAGACCTAAATAAGGACCAGATAGCAATTGCCAATAAACTTATATCAGATGCTATTTTTTATGCTAAAGCTGGAAGGTTAACTATGGAATTTAGAACTCCCTGATAGCATATACTGTACAAAGTTCAGTCATCTACAGAGCGATTTCGGTATCCTGCTGAATTATCTCCACATTCATCATCTGATTCGCCGCCCTTGCAATACTCAGTTGAAAACTGTCATCCAACATCACTACTACGTGTGTCACAAAAGCCACCCTCCCAATTCTCTTCCCAGTCTTTATTTCCAGTTGAAAGCTATGATCTATCCTCATTAAGTTCTGGTGATATTAATAATGAAACAACTGTTATGGCACAAGGCAATAGTTTCCTGATGAAAGATTTTTTTAATCATCAGACATAGAAAATAAATATTAACTTAGGAAATTTCATTACTATATAATTTTGAATTTGTTGTACTTCCAAAATTAGATTCCTACTTTTTTTTTAAAATTAATGTTACTAGTTTCTGTATTAAATCACAGTGTAAATAGTAATTGTTAAATAAAAGTTTTACTTATATATACTACTTTTCTTCTTATCTTAATGTAGTGTTTCAGACATTTGTAGATACGCAAACATGTTTCGGGAATAATGTCCGAAAGCATTTGTGGTGAAGTCAGCGAACTAAATTTCAAATCTTCACTTATTTGTCTACCTACTAAAAAACACAGAGTAACGTTTAATCGTTCTCTGACACTTATTCTTTCGCACATTAAGGTATTGTTCTATTTTATATAAGGGGTCACTAGTCTGAGTATCTATGCAAAACTTTCAGAATTCACTCTCAGAAAATTAGTAAAATCTTCCGGTTCTAGACTCCTCAAAATTTTCGTTTGCGATAGATTTTTCCTTAATAAAAGCCACCTTTTCATCCAATATCTTCTTTTTCGTTTTGTACAAACTGTAGGAGGTACAGGCTATTTATTGTTAATACCATGCCAACTCTTTGTTGTTTTGAAATAAAATGAGCCATTGTTAAGCGCTTACGTCTTTCAACCACACGATCCCAATGTAAACTAAAATCGGGAGCGAAATTGTTACGTGAGGAGGAAAGCCCCGTATGATTGCCCGACGGATTTCCCCTGTAGATTGGGACCGAAATCGGGTCGTCTGTAGGCGCCTTAAAACAGACGAGGCGTTTTGCGCCGCGCGGCGGTCGAGTCGACGGTTGAATAGACGCACGGTCCAATGTAATTAAATGGGGCAAAACAGACGATGCCGCGCGGACTCGGCCGCCGCGCGCTGCGCCGCGCGGCACCGCCTCGTCTGTTTTGAACTCGCTGCCTGGAGGCGGCGCGGCGACACAGCCAACTGAAGGAAATAAATCTGAAATTGATTTTTCTCCCCTTTTTGTATCATTACACTTTAGTGTTCAAATGTAAAACACTTAAATAATATGCCATTACATTAAACACCCACAATGAAAATTCGAATTTAATTTTTTACTTTTCTTGAAATTATTTCCTGATTTCATATTGTTTTAATAATGCACCTTTTTAGACCTCCAAATTTAATATTTTTCTATTGATCCAGCACCGAAACTTTATCTTAACTATTAACTTAATCTGTACTTTTGAATGGTAATATACAGTCTGAGTGTCTGATCGTTTCCAAAGAATATGGCAATCCTATTTTTTATGACTAGCGTTCCCGTATTTTTCATTTACTATGGAAAAATGAGTTCAGAAGCACTGATGTCTTTTTTCTTGTGGTGTTCCACCGGTACATTAACCACAGAAGCATTTCACTCTCGTCTTCAATATCAATTGTTTTGCAAAGAATTGAGTTATACGCGCCAAATCGAAGGTCCACGGTTGTACTGTATTTTTGATGTGCGTATTACCAGTGGCGCAGCTAGGTTAACAAGTGACCCGGTGCAAAAAAAAAAAAAAAAAATTGGTCCTTCAGGCCAGATGGTCGGAGATTTTTTTTTTAGCCCTACCAAATCTTGTGAGGTTTGCTGGCAGTAGGGGCCCCCCCCCTGAGCTCCGCTTGGGGGCCCCGGTGCACGGCACCGCCTAGCCCTCGGATAGCTACGCACCTGCCTTACTGTATACTGTTGAAAAAATTACGCGTAGGTACTATATTTCAGGTGGGTAGATCAAAATTTTTGAAACACGAACTAATAACAAAGAAATCCCTACTTTGCCAAATATGTGAAATCACATTATTGTATGATTACCTTTTGAGTGATGGGATGTACGTGTATCCGAACGCGCCTTTGTCTTATTTCGTTCCTAACTGTTATGTTAATGTCGAATTATTGTCGAAACTGACAACGTCAAACAAATGGTTACTCGTACAGCTGTCTTTGCTTGGTTCTTGTTTGTTAGTTATTTTAACATAGAGGTTGTTCTTCCTTTTGATGTTAAATTAAATTTGTTAAGGTAAATGACGAAAGTGCGTCAATTTCAACTGAATTGGAAGTCACTGAGCGATGGTTTTATTAGTTTAGGAGAGGATTGTCCTACACATATTCAAAATATTTTGACGATGAAAAAAATTTATGGGAATACTAAAGTTAAAGCTTGGTGGTGTAACGGTTAGCGTTATCACCTCGCATTCGGGAGGACGGTGGTTCGAATCCCCGTGCGGGCATCCAGATTTGGTTTTTCCATGGTTTCCCAAATCACTCCAGGCAAATGCTGGGATGCTTCCTTCAAAAAGGCCATGGCCGAATTCCTTCCCATTCCTTGCCCCCCATCCTTTCCCGTCTCTAAAGACCTCGCTGATAAGAGACGTCAAGCAGTTAAAAAAAAATTCGCGAGCCGTTTTTCATTCATCGTTCACAAAACTATTAAACAACTTGATGGTCATAAAGATGTGTGTAATATTATGTCAACTTTAAAATCAGCACTAGAACAACGTGAAAGAGAGTGTTTGTTTGGTTAAAAAGTGATAATATTAGAAATAATTTTCAATTATTCGTTGATAAATGTCAGCATATCTTAATAAATGATTTTTTCTTATTAAATCTATTGGTTATGCAGAATACAAATATTTATAACATGACGTTTAATTATTTTGATGACTGTGAAACAATATTAAAAATTCTAAATTTACAAGAAAAAATGAGTATGAAAATGGACGAAGTGTACTTTGAAATAACAATATTAAAGGAAATCTAACTTGGTTAAAAGTAAGAGATTGTAGTGAGTACACCGACAAAACTACAGGCAAAAAATTACAGCATGTTTTAAAATTTATTTAAGGTTATTTCAGTCCTGTCCTTTATTCCCGCCCCGGCATTCAAAAAAGAGATATTTTCAACTATGAATTTGAAATGGCGAAAAGAGAGTAGCAGAGCAAGTATCTCATTGATAAATAATGAGCTTTTGATCTACAGTAATTTAAAAATTGAATGCAGCAGAAAATATGACACTTTTACTGTAGACAAAAAAATCATTAAAAGCTGCATGCAGGAAATGAAAAAATAAAGTTTTTATAAAATAAATAACAATTTTTTTTGTCCTTTTCTTACTCTTTCCATAAAGTGCTATATTTTTTGAATTGTACTATATTTTTATAGTTTATTCTAAACAGTACTATAATCAGCCGAAAAAATGTTTGTAAGCCTAGTCGAGGCGACGGCCGCGTGGCGGTCGAGGCGGCGGCCGCCGCTTGAAAAGTCGCCTCTTGTGAACAGTTGAGGCGGCCGCCGCCTCGACCGCCGCGCGGCGGAATATCGCTACGTCTGTTTTAGGCCTAACCCTCAATAGGCCACTCACTACTTTAATCTCTTATATACTACTCTATCAGCACATTAACTGAAAGCACACACCATCAAAGTCATCCACAGAAACAGTAACAGTTACAAACTTTATCCACACTGGGAAGTGAATTGGAAATTACACAAGGCATATATCCACGTGTATTAGTAGTTGCTGTCGGTACTAAAAACTTAAATAATAATCGCCTACCCCCAGATACCGGGCATGTATATGTGGTACTGTAAATATTTTTTTCATATGATCCAGTTTGTGAAGTGAGAATCAGTCATTCGGTTAGATGTGTTTGTAAGAACCTGTTACCGAGCGTGGTGGTGTAACGGCTAGCGTTCTGGCCTCGCATTCGGGAGGACGGCGGTTCGAATCCCCGTCCGGGCATCCAGATTTGGGTTTTCCATGGTTTCCCAAATCACTCCAGGCAAATGCCGGGATGCTTCCTTAAAAAGGGCATGGCCGAATTCCTTCCCATTCCTTGCCCCCCCCCCCCCCAATCCTTTCCCGTCTCTAAAGACCTCGCTGTTAGAGAGACGTTAAGCACATAAAAAAAAAAAGAACCTGTTGAAAGTAACATCTAGGATTGTTGGGCTGTTATACCCCACGCCACCTCGAATGATTCAGTTTGAACTTGAAACCAGCAAGATTACTTCAGACCAGGAAATTGGTGATTTGATGTGAGGGACTAATAAAGAATTTGAAAAAAAAACCAAGAGACGAATTTACCGAAAAACATATTACAACTAAGTACTATCCGAAGATTTTTAAACCAAACTAAGTATGACTGACTAGGATTCAGCTCAATAAAGTGGAATGCTATATTAAAAATAATCTATTAGCTCCGGTTTTTATTTGTTATATATCCCAAATTCTAGTTAGAAACTGTGAACTCTATGCGCATTGTGTGAGATCTCTATTTTCCAGATGGAGATGAACAACTTGAACTTACGACCGTGTTATCTCCTGGCACACAACTCTTTCTCCCGACTGAACTTGAGTCAGACGAATGCGTCATGGCATCGAGACCCGATAACATTGAACGTTATATCTTTAAATAGTTATTTACTGCCCCAGGAATGACATAGTGGTCGGTCTAAAGTGTCTGCGGTGCACTATTCATTTTTTTCTGAACTTCGGAGTGACATTTGGGCAGCTGTTTAACAATAACTGTTGTCGAAGCATGGATATAAACACACACACACACACAGACACACATACACACACACACAAAATACATATTACATGTTCAGAATTAATGTTGATACCAGGACGAACTGCTATCTTAGAGGTTAAAAACTACGTAAGTTTTGATTCGTTATGAGATTTGCAAATATTCCTACGCATACAGAATGCAAAATAATTTCTCCTTTACATATTTCCTTAAGAATTGGTATAGTAATCTTTGATGGCTCACTTTCTTTGCTGGACCGTACGCTGAGGACATGTTTTATGTGTTAAATGAGGGCCATTCTAAGGCGTTAGTTTCATGTTGAGAAGTAAATAAGATTTTTTCGTGGAATTCACCTATAGAATTAGAAAAAATTCCTAGTAGTACAAGTGAGAAACCCTAAATCTTTCTAATTGTAGAACCTATAACAACATTAATAAATCCCTGTGGTCTTACGGCCTGGTGACACAGTTCAATATTCTGACTCTGTCGTGTTTGGAAATGAAGGTTATCGTGGTATCTGAACTATGGGTCGCGCTAACATTTGTCAACAAAACTGATTCCGCAAAAATTGATGGCCACAGCGAGAATCGAAGCCAGAACCCTGAATTTTCAAGACGAGTGCCTGAACAATTTTTTGTTTTTGTTTGAAGAGCCTCATTCGTTCCTCTAGCCCATCCTTTCATCTACTCTGTAGACCATATAAAAAATAAAATTATTGTCATTGCATATACGTCAGTGCCTTTCTTTTAAGGAACACAGTCCTTAAAATTCCTTCTGTCCCAACAGAACTTCCACTTTAATTTCTATTCCACCTTTCGTCTTATTTATATGTGAGTTGAATAATATGTAACATGAGAGAATCGGTGAAGTGGGATTGCAGTTTGCTGGAATTCGCACCATACTCCCACAGTCCGCCGTGTTGTCGCTCGCGTTGGTAATATAGTGGTTCAAATCTAATCAAATTTATTATAGGCAGTACCTACCGCATTAAATAGGATACAGTGCACTCTGATTTCAGAAATTTTTAAATAAATTAGTATTAATATATGTCAAAGTAAGCGCAAAAGAAAAAAGTGCTTGTTTTGCTCAAATCATACCAGATGTAATTAGGCCTAGGTTGTGTTTAAATACAGCATATGATCAATATCTGAGACAAATTTCAAGTTCTTAAGTAATATCTCTTTTTTGACAGATCTGGTAACAAAAATGGTTAGTTTTAATGACAACTCATTTCTTTATTTTCTACTGAAAAAAAAATAAAAAAATGTCCTTTTACTGGACGAGTTCTAAACAACGATGCTGCAGAAGTTGGTGTATAATTTTGTTTATTGCTTTTATTTTTAGGGACAACCTAGAATATAATTTTACGAAATTTTAAATACGATATTCGGTTTTAGGGCAATGAAATACATAAAATGAGCAGATATGAGGTGTGCAGCTTATTACATTTACGAAGTAGAGGCCTGTTACATGGTGTCCATAGAGAAGTGCACAGGGAAGAAAGCGCACACACAGTTGGGGTCTATAACTCTCTATCTTCCTGGAAGACCCAGTGCTGCCAGAAAAAGCGCACAGTCAAACCACTACTGCCTATAAAGGGTACTGTTTCGTAAATAATTAATGCATCCCATTATGTGAGTTTCGTCCAGCCTTAAAAATTGCAAATTTCTTTTTTTTTTTTTTTTTCTTTTTCTTTTTTTTTTTCTTTTTTTTTTGTAACTGCTTTACGTCTCTTTTTAACATCGAGGTCTTTAGAGACGGGAAAGGGTGGGGGGCAAGGATGGGGGCAAGGAATGGGAAGGAATTCGGCCATGGCCTTTTTGGAGGAAGCATCCCGGCATTTGCCTGGAGTGATTTGGGGAAACCATGGAAAACCCAAATCTGGATGCCCGGACGGGGATTCGAACCGCCGTCCTCCCGAGTGTGAGGCAAATTTCTGATATTTAATAACTCATTATAATAACTGATTACCATAAGGGAGTTACCAGTCTTTGGACTGACTAAATGATTGAAAAAACGTGACTTACAATAGTTTAGGCGTGTTTGAGATCAGCTTGGCTTAAACTTCCTCATTTTTTTTTTTTTTTTTTTTTTTAAATTGCAGAGTCTTATGTGAAGAAGTCAGGACTTTACCGAAGTTACTCGCATGGACTAAGAATGTCGCAAAGCAGTGAGAAATCCAATGAGTCCAGAACTCTCAGAAATGAGTTAAACGACAGATGATTTACAATCACAACAAAAAATACACCATATACCGTAGTGCCATACATAATCATAGACAGCAGGAGCGTTTTTATAACAGGCTTCACTTCCCCCTTCTCTGTAACTAAATAATAACAATTCGTGTGGTTTTTAGACCAAGCGACAGACTTTCCCACCGGCTGTGCAAATCATTCACTCAAATCACCTATGCAGTAGCCATCTGAACTAACCCGACTGTCCTACCAGGTAACAGAGACCAACAGTCTAAGGTAGAATATGAACTATTAACCGCGCCAAACATAAATACCTGTTTCTAATAATACGGTGCCGTTTGACTGCATCATGTTAAATGTGTCTACTGTGTGAAGTATATAAATAATTTTTAGATAAGTACTAATTTGCATACTCTTTTATATTAATTTCGCATCTTCTCAGCCTCACATCAAAATGAAACGTGCCTTATTTTTCTTCTGTAACAATGGGCTGCACATTTTTTGAAATCCAATCAAACTCCAATCAGTAGTTTTTGATTGAATCACATTCAACTTAAACTGGATACTAATTTAAAGATCCTTTTATCCTAAATTTCACAACTTTTCGATGTGACATCAAAAAGAAATATAGCTTATTTTACTCCAGGAACCATTGGTTGTTAATTATTTGAAACTCCATCAAAATCCAGCCAATAGTTTTGCATGATCCAGTTCATTCAAACAGACAGGGTTGTCTTCAAGCAAGACTAATTTCACTGTATTTCTCATAATTTTAATTGTCCTTTCCAAACGTTCGTTTAGCTAATTTTACTTAGCTTTTCCCCCCCTCTTTTTCCCAGTTAAATTCAGTTCCGTCTTCATGTACAGTACATATATTGAAGCGGAGTTCTCTGCTTCACTCTTTAAATAAAGTATCAACACCATTCTGCAACGATTGTTCAATAAAGTAATCAAAGAAATGAGATAATTTTGGATTTTCGGGGGGAATTTGAATGTATTTCGGTCCAGATATCTAATACTTGAGGCAATCACCCAAGGCCATGTATAACAGCCCCCACCCAGCGTTCTTGGGTTGTGCGCTTACCTTCTATACTAATACAGGGTGTAACTAAATGAATATCGGGGTTTAAACGCTTTGTAGTATTTATTACATAAAACGTAAAATTATAATTAATACATGAAATGAAAGAGCAACTCAAACAGTTATACCTACAAGCTTACAAGTGTTCAATGTGAGCACATCTCGTCACACGGCACACATAGACCATTTCTTCCCAAACGTTGATTAGTGTTTGTGGTGTACTCGTTACAACACCTGCCTCAATCCTGTTTCTTAGGTCGGGTATGTCAGCTGGTTGTAGAGGCACATACATACACATGATCCTTTATGAACCCCCACAGGTGGAAATCACATGGCGTCAGATCGGGAGAGTGTGGAGGCCATGCGAAACAAGCTATGTCTTTGGGCCCTTTGCGGCCAATCCAGCGGTCGGGTACAGTGACATTCAACCAATCACGTACGTCGTTATGCCAGTGAGGCAGTGCACCATCTTGCTGCCAAATGAAGTTATTTGGTTCGTCTTCTACCAACTGGGGAAATAGCCATAGTTGTGGAGCATCAAGGCAGGAAGCTCCTGAAGTGGGGGAAGGCACCGGGTCCTGATGGAATACCAGTAAGAGTATTTTCGGAAAACGCGGAAGAAATAGAACCATTTCTGTCAAATATATTTTGTAAATCTTTAGAGGAAAGGAAAGTACCTTCCTACTGGAAAATAGCGCAGGTGATTCCCGTTTTCAAGAAAGGAGATCGGAGAGATCCTAGGAATTACCGACCAATATCGCTAACATCTGTTTGCGTTAGAATTCTGTCATATGCTCTAACGTTATGAAGTTTCTAGATGAAAACGAGTTACTTACAGCGAACCAACACGGATTTCGGAAGAACCGATCGTGTGAAACGCAACTGGCTCTATTTTCGCATGACGTAATGAAGATTATCGATGCAGGATCACAAGTTGATGCTATTTTCTTGGATTTCCAGAAAGCTTTTGACTCTGTACCACACAACCGGCTTTTGGCGAAGATTCGAGCGTACGGTATATCTGATCAGATTTGCGAATGGATACGCGATTTTCTAACTGGTCGGTCGCAGTATGTCGTTGTTGACGGGGAAGCCTCTTCAAAGCTAGATGATACTTCGGTGGTTCCTCAAGGAAGTGTAATAGGGCCACTTCTTTTCTTAATTTTTATAAACGATCTCGGTGACAACGTTAATTGCAGGATGCGATTTTTTGCTGATGATGCACTTACTTATAGGGAAGTGAGATGCTCTGACGATTGCATTGGAAATTCAGCGCGATCTGGATGTTATTTCAGAATGGTGCCGTAAATGGCATCTTACACTTAACTGCAAAAAGTGCAAGGCAATGCAAATAAGTAATAAAAAAGACCCCGTTTTCTCACGATTACAAAGTTAACAATTCAGTTGTTGACACGGTAGACTCCCTGAAGTATCTAGGCGTAACAGTACAAAGCAACATGAAATGGGACTTGCACATAACTTCAGTCGTAGGTAAAGTTAATTCTAAACTACGTTTTATAGGTCGTATTTTGAGAAGTTGTAATGCTCATACAAAGGAAATTGCGTACAAAACACTAGTTCCTCCGCATTTGGAATACTGTTGTGAAATTTGGGATCCGTATCGCAAGGGATTGATTGATACGTTGGAGAAGGTACAGAGGAGAGCCGCTTGATTCGTGACCGCTAGTTACAGTCCTTATGTAAGTGTCACAGAGATGATACGTGGGTTGGGCTGGGATTGTTTGGCGGACAGCCGACGTCGTTTTCGTTTCAATTTGTTGGAGAATATGAGAAAATCTTTAATTTACGCGTGCAACGAAATACTTCTTCCGCCAACCTATTTAGGTCGCAATGACAGGAGGTATATGATTCGAGAAATAAGGTGCTGTACTGATAAATGAATGCATTCTTTCTTTCCTCGTTCTGTTCGGGATTGGAATGCACTGAATTAGGATTGGTGCTTAGCACCCTCTGCCACCCACAGTAATTGTGAATTGCAGAGTATAAATGTAGATGTAGATGTAGAAGTACCAGTTGCAGTACAGTACCAGTTCTCCAAAGAAAAAATGCCCATAAACTTTCCGCCGAGATATGGTGCAAAAACATTCAGTTTAGGGGAGTCTCGTTGCAATTGCACCATCTCGTGAGGATTTTCTGAGCCCCAGGTGCACACATTATGAGTGTTCACATGTCCACTAAGGTGAAATGTCGATTCATCACTGAAAACAACATGATCCAGAAAATCTTCATCGTCGTGCCATTTTTGCTACTAGCGCTTTCTAACGGATGACGGAAGAAACACTGCACGCACATGCACACTGGTACCAACAAACAAAACTGAGTTGCTTTTTTATTTCATGCATTAATTATAATTTTACGTTTTATGTAATAAATACTACAAAGTGTTAAAACCCCGATATTCATTTAGGTACACCCTGTATTATAAATGCGAAATTAACTCTGTCTCTCTGTTACGTTTCTTGGGCTATACGGCTAATCCGATCGTGATGAAATTTGACAAGGAGATGCTATTTGACATTAGGATGGACATAGGATACTATTTTCTGTATAGATAATATATATTGTCATTGAATTAGGAAAACTATCTGAAGTGTGACAGACAGACGCATTATATCTATACGTCTCTGTAATGCGAAAGGACAATGAGGTCTGGTAGCGTAGTAGATACGGTGGTTCCTTCTTAAGAAATTTCCCGTGAGACTTCGGGTTCAAACCCCGTTGGGAGAAAAAGGTTTTAAGAATTTTTTTTCATAGTTTGAGCCAAACCTAGGATTTTGTAGAAAGCATACCATGTTGAAATGTAGGTCCCATAAATTCAGGGCTGGAATGCGTGGCAAATCGTAGGCGGTAGAACAGTGCTTTAAGCGTTTACTTTATTCGTGGTATACAGGTTCCATAGGCAGTTTATCTGTGATCTAAACTAATAATGTTTAATATGCGAAAGTAAGTTTCCGTCTTTTTGTTACATTTTGACGACTTCATGTGTACACCGATGACAGGGAATTACTTTGTATCTTTAGTAAGGAAATAGGATACTTTTTACCGGTATGAATACCTATTTTAATCATGAGACAGGTTCGACGGTAGAATGGTATCGATGAGGTTCCCGTCGTATTATGCCAACTCGGTGTTGTCTGGGACGTATCTTAGATAACTTTCAGCTTTCTATATCCAATTATAGCTATCAAATTCTAAGTCCAACCGTACGAAGTCGCGGGTAACAACTAGTTTCCTATATTCCCCTTACACGCGTACAGACAGAGGAGTGACGACAATAGGGCTAAGTTTCCCTTTGCATACGGAGCCCAAAAAAATATTTGAACGGGAATATGGAAATCTTACGCGCTTCACTGTTCTCTTTCGAGCACAGCCTTGAATCGTTGTTGAATAAGTTTTCCTTTGCATATGTCTGAAGAATATTTTCTGCAAAGTCGTTGGTAACATAATTTTTAGATGAAACTTCTAAAACTTCTTTATCAGTGTAAGAAAAAGTGTTAACTTGGTGCTTAAAAAATTAAAGAATGTCCATATAGATTGAACTGACAACCACAAAGTGAAAACCCAGTCGTATGGAGGGCTGCATCCGGGTAAAGCTAAGCCCCCTGATCTTCTGGCCTCTAGCTATCACATTTCGAGATTCTCCAACTGTAAACATGTCAACAGGTCATACATTATCTGGGTGGTTCATTGGAGAATTTCAGAATCTACTGGTGTGTTTCTCCAATTGTTCACAAAGACGAGGAAACTAATATCTGAATTTGGACTTCGAGGAAATATATTCTAGAGATTGTTTCACCATTAAAAATAATAATTAAATAAAAAACTTTTTAATATACCACGTTTTTATGAGGGACTAAAAAGTGTAAAATAATTTATCTAATCCCTATGAAGGATAAAACCACATACAGATTTCTAACTTCTTCTAAATTGTCCTGAAAATTTATACTGGGAAAGTTTTGATAGCTATTAAAATACTTGTAATATTGATGAGGAAAAACATTGGGCGTATGAAACAGATAATTAATGCATTAATAGCTCTACTAACAATTTTATTGCACCGCAAATAATGTGAACTGATAAGTAAGTTTTTTCATTGATAGCTACTCTCTACACTTCTTATAGTTATGTATTCCATGCGCCCAATGTTTTTTGCCGCTAATCTTACAAGTATTTTAATAGAAATCTGTATGTGGTTTTATCGTTCATAAAGATTAGAGAAATTATTTTATACTTTTTAGTCCGTTATAAAAACACGGTAAATTAAAAAGTGTTTTATTTAATTATTATTTTCTGCTTTTTAGGGTTATGTGGGTGAAAATTTGTAATTGATTTTAAATACTTTGACGACATAATCACAGCGACATGCTACAAATTCCAGTTTTTTTAAATAGAAAACATTTAATTGAGTTAATCGCTTCTCCGAGAAATAACGAACAAAACAAAAAAAGAGTTATGCATGTCCATCGTTTGAATCATAAGGTATGGTCTTGATTTCGAACGAAAATACAATAGAAAAAAGCACTTTTAGATCTGCCAGAATTCTTCAGGCAGCATTTCCAATTTTTCTTTGCCTAAAAACATTAGTCAGACTATTCCAAACATTTTTAAAAAAATCAGCCTAATCGGTCCCTAGAAAATGTACTTTCAGTTGTTACCGAATTTTCATATTTTCCGGGCAACTTATCCATTTTTATTTCTCTGAATACCTTATTCAGACTATTAAAGACATTTTAAAAAATAGCTAAATTGGTCCATAGAAAAAAAATTACTTTTACTTTTTCTCGAATTTTCCAGGCAACTTTTCCATTTTTTCTTTCTTTAAAAACCTTATTTGAACTATTATGAAATTTTTTTAAAAAAATAGCCAAATCGGCCCATAGAAAAGAATACTTTCAGTTTTTCCCGAATTTTATAATTTTCGGTATAACTTTCCCCATTTTTTCAGATTTTCATGCATTTTCATCCAGTTCTGAGCTATGGTCAAAATTTTAAGTCTCTAGCTCATCGAGAAGTTAGTTTAAAATCTATTACAAAATTCCACCCGGACAGACAAAGCCCAAAGGGTGTGAATAAAAAACATTTTAAAATAAAATAACAAATGAGCTCCTTAACTGCTAAAAGAAAAAAAGTAAATCATGAATGGGAATAGAAAGCTAAGGATGTACGTACATTTCTAAACCAAAGCAAACATACTAGTCAGAAATATTAAGCAGTACTAAATGTTAAACATTCCTGTATCATGACAACACCGTGTTAGACTATCTGTCGGTGAGTTCGAGACTGTCCTGTCACAGGTAGCCATTGTTGAACTCTTCTGACTGTTTAGCTTAATGAGATCTTCTAATTCATTTCACGGTCCCCTTACTAATTCCTCATACTATTAGGCGTATCGTAACAGCCACACACAGGATAAATTAATAATCTAAGTAGTTGGTCCCTAAATGGATTGTGCATTCTGCTAGACCTATCCGTCGATCGGCTTAAAGTTTTTATGGTGCCATTTGTATTTGTCAACCATGGGTGTTTAAAGTTCACTTGCTTGTTAAGTATCAAGTTATGCCGCATTAGTCTGACCATCTCGAACCTACGTTAAATACGCAATAAACATAAGTGGTTTTCAAGTCAGCAACATGGTTTTAGGCAAGGATATTCATGCGAATCTCAGTATATGCAAGATATTTCTGATGAATTAGAAAGGGGAGGTCAAATTGATAGTGTAGCACTAGATCTTTCAAAGGCTTTTGACAGAGTGAGCCATAAAATGGTGCTAAATAAGATAAAACTATTGGAGTAGATAAAAAGGTGATTTGCTGGGTAGATGAATTCTTTAAAGGTAGAAACCAAAAATTTAGGATAGGAAATGCAGTATCAAAAGAAGTACGAGTGAAAATGGGGGTTACACAGGGTAGTGTATTGGGACCATTGTTATTCGTTATTCTAATGAAGACTGTAAACAGCTGCAGGGTGATCTAGATAGGATGTCTAGCGGGTGAGTCAAAATGGGATGAAGATAAATACAAAGAAGAGCCAGGTTATTAGGTACACAGATAAAAAGCTCAAGGTTGAATATGGTTATATGTAAAGTGGGGAAGGAGCTGCTTATTGAAGGCCTGAAATGTAAATACCTTAGCATAACATTTGATAACAAACATAACTGGGCAGGACACATTGGACAGGTAGTAGGAAACGGGTTCAAAATCCTTCGCCTGTTGGAAACAGTGATGAGGGGATGTACTAGAGAAGTAAGGGTATTGGGATACAAAAGTTTGGTCAGACCACTGGTTGAATATTGTGGTGTAGTATGGGACCCACATTTTGGGTATCAAAAACAGGATTTGGAGGAGGTGCAGAGAAGGGCAGCTAGATCTGTCTTTCTAAATTACCGCAAAACATAATCGGTACCTATACTGCTAAGGAGCTGGATTTCATTGGAAAATAGAATTGGGATGAAGAGAGTTATGGGAGTGCACAAGGCATATATTGGTGACGAGGCATGGAACGATATTGGTGGGAGAATTGGGAGAGGTGCGTGGAAGGGTAAAGATGACCATGACCACAAGCTGGCACTTGATTTCAGGCATAAGGGTGTGGGAAAATTTTCTTTCGTAGGAAACGGTATAAGGAATTGGAATAAATTACCAAGAGAAATGGTGAATAATTTACCAAAAACACTGAAAGAATTTAAAGGTCAAATTAGTAGAGGGTAAAAGTTGGTAGGAAAAGGAAAGGAGATAGACGGATGTTTAGGGAGACTTCCACTAAATCGTGCGCTCCATCGCAATTTTATCAATTATTATTACTATTATTAATAGATTACATTTATTATTGTGTAACTAAAGACAGTAGAAGTCAATATTATTAACCTTTTGTTTAACTTTATTGGCACTTGTTCTACTCATATAGTGAATTAAACAGTTTTAGTTCGTCAGAGTGATATTAAGAAACAGAAGTCTATATATTTTTTAAAAGAAAGTTTCCAGCAATGCAGAACATTAAGACGAAAAAACACGTTTAATGAGCAACTCAGGGAAAATGGAGTCTATCAATCTTCTATATACAGCTGACAAAAGAAAGTGAAGCACCCAGAAGGGGAGTAAGAAATGAAGTGGAACTATACGCGTTGAGAGGATATTTGTAGTTATTTAATTGATTTCAAAATCGGGTCAAATTTACAAAGAACTTGGCAGTATGAGTCCACTTGTCAGTATGACGTTGCACTCCCCTGGCCTGGATGCATACACTGATTTGGTTGAAAACGGTTTCATAAAGCCGATGTATCTGCTCCTGAGGCAAGCTGGCGCACAATGTATCTGGTCCTAGATATCCTGGATACTGGCACTGGGACAGAGTTGACATGCGAGCTGGTACCACACATGTTCTGTCGGGGATAGTCTGGGTGTCTTGCTGGCCACATCACACATCACATCACGCAGACTGTCCTTGATTCCCCGTCCACCACTCAGAAAGTAGCTATTTGTGCTGTGGTGTTTACGGCAGCCTACGGATGGGATGGTAGGTTCTTAGTCCGGTTTTTGTGTCTCCGACAATGGTGCTGGATGACACAGAATGTTGCAGGGAGTTCATTATTTGTTCTCGGATGGCAGGTGCAGATATGAAGGGGTTGCGATGTTCTTGGTACACAATACGCCAGTCCTTCCTTGTGGTGGTCAGAAGTGGTCGACCGGAAACTTGACGGCGAATATGGCACACATTCCGATGCAGTCCAACTAAAACCCCCACTGGGTTCTTCTGCGCTGTTAGATTGTTACGTGCTTCTTGGCATTTTATATGTGTACCGTGCCTTAGGTTCTAATGTTCCTAAGTTGTTGTGTGTGTTTCTTTTTGTCTGTGTTTATTTATTATATTGTAAAATTATTGGGTTATTCTTCTGATTTCGTCAATTGGTGTTTATTTGTTGAACGTTATTCTTTTGACGAATGTCTTGGTAAATTGAGGATAGTTTTTAAACATCTGTTCTATACCGTTTGTATGATTTCTATTAGTATGGGTTTCATGTCGAGAAGTATTGCTATACCTTTTTTTTCTTTTCTCCTGTTTCTGTTGGCGAAAGGTCAACCCTCTGTCAAATAGTGAAAGCATTAGGGACAATGAATCAGAAACAGGAGGGTCTAATTCGGAGAACGAGCTTAACAACACAATTAGAAATGACGATAGTAAAAAATTTGATATCCATCCTGAGGAAATCATGAAGGAAATAAGAAAGCTGAAAAAAAAATAAAGGGGCTGGTGAAGATAATATTACTACAGATATCTTAAAGATAGCCGGATGTGACATTGTACCTTATCTTGAAATATTATTTAAATTGAGTCTAGACACTTGCTGCTTACCACAGGACTGGAAAAGTGCAATAGTAGTACCGGAACATAAGGGAGGGGTGAGAAATAGAGTTGAGAATTACAGGCCAATCAGTTTGACATCAGTGGTAGGTAAATTAATGGAAAGATTGATATGCAACCACATCAGAAATATATGTGAGGAACGTAAGTGGTTTTCAAGCAGGCAACATGGTTTCAGGCAAGGATATTCATGCGAATCTCAGTTGGTGGGATATATGCAAGATATTTCAGATGAAATGGACAAGGGAGGCCAAATTGATAGTGTAGCACTAGATCTGTCTAAGGCGTTTGACAGAGTAAGCCATAAAATGGTAGTAAATAAGGTAAAAACCATTGGAGTGGATAAGAAAGTCATTTGCTGGGTAGAAGAATTTTTAAAAGGTAGAAAACAGAAAGTTAGGGTAGGAAACGTAGTATCAAAGAAGTGGAAGTAAAAATGGGTGTGCCACAGGGTAGCGTATTGGGACCATTGCTATTCATTATTCTAGTGAATAATTGTATTGATTGTTTACTATCTGAAATTAGATTGTTTGCAGATGACATAATGCTGTATAAAAAAATCAAAACGATAGAGGATTGTAAACAGTTGAAGGGTGATCTGGACAGGATATCTAATTGGGTTGGTAAACATGGAATGAAGATAAATGCAAAGAAGAGTCAGCTTATTAGATACACAAATAAAAAACAAAAGGTTAATTATGAATATAAGGTGGGGAAAGAATTGCTTGCTGAAGACTTGAAATGTAAATATCTTGGAATTACTTTTGATAACAAATTTAACTGGGCAGGACACATAGGACAGGTGGTAGGAAAAGGTTTCAAAGTTCTGCACTTGTTGGAGAGAGTGATGAGGGGATGTACGAGAGAAGTCAAGGAAATGGATTACAAAACTTTGGTCAGACCATTGCTCGAATATGGTAGTGTAGTATGGGACCCTCATTTTACGTATCAAATACAGGAGTTGGAGAGGGTGCAAAAAAGGGCTGCTGGATTTGTTTCTGGAAATTATCGCAGAATACAATCAGTGACGGATATGATAAAGGAGCTGGAATGGGTTTCATTGCAAGACAGGAGGAGGATGAGGAGGGTCATGGGAGTGTACAGGGCATATACTGGCGATGAGGCGTGGAAAGATATTGCAATAGGTATAAAAAGTAGTGCATGGAAGGGAAAAGATGACCATGACCACAAGCTGGCACTCGATTTCAGCCACAAGGGTGTGGGAAGATTCTCTTTTTTAGGTAAGGGTGTCAGGGATTTGAATGAGTTACCAAGAGAAATGATGAATAATTTACCGAAAACTTTGAAAGAATTTAAAGATAAAATTTGTAGAGGGCAAATGTAGGTAGGTGCAGGATAGGGGGAAGATGGGTGTGTAGGGAAATTGCCACCGGAGCCTGTGCTCCATTGCAATTAAATTAAATTAAATTAAATTAAATTAAATATTATTCCGGGGCAATAACTTTGACGTTCGAGGTGATCTGGCATTTGTAAAAGGGGTTTCGAGGAGCGGTCGCTTTTTAGTGTACTCTTCTATGGGTTATTTCTGATTGTATTGGCCCTGCACCCTATTTCTACCATTTTTATATTTCGCTGAAGTCTGTTGATATTAGCTGAATGGACTTGTGGCGGAAACACATCGTGGCCTTAGCAGTTGTCAGTGCAGTTCCGTCGTTGTCGCGGCGGCTCCTAGCGCAGTAGCAACGATGCTCGCTGAGGAGTAACCGTGGCAACGATAAAACAACCAAAGAGTACACCGTTGGCAAGGCGTACAAACACACAGAGACGACATTGCCGCCAATACAGAAGCCGAAAGTAATATCAACAGTCGCATTGTTATGATATTTCAATGTAATGTAATGTACATATGTATATGTGTTATTGGTTATATTAAATGCATTGATAAGAGTTTCGTCTTCCATATCGTAAATTACGATATTGTTTATATGGGCAACGTAACCCCATAATTGATGACCCCGACGACGAAAAATCCGAACTCTTTTGATCAATGGACGACCTCCAAGAACAACTACGCCAGCTACAGGAGCAAAATCACATTCTGCGACAGCAAATGCTTCAACAGCAACCCCCGCATTCTACAGTCTCGCAGGTTGGCACATCTGTTAACCGTCTTGCCGTGAAATTGTCAGTTTTCTGGCCGGACAAACCGGCACTGTGGTTTGCACAGGCAGAAGCACAATTTGGCATCGCGGGCATTACGCAAGATTCGACTAAGTACGCTTATATAATTTCACAGCTGGACAGCCACTATGCGGCCGAAGTGGAAGATATTATAATAAATGCACCTCCTGAAAATGCATATGAACACTTGCGTAACGAGTTAATTCGTCGCCTCTCTGCATCAGAAGAGCAGCGAGTTGGTCAGCTGTTAATGGAGGAAGTGCTTGGTGACCAAAAACTATCCCGGTTTTTAAGACACTTAAGATCACTAGCTGGTGCCACTCAAGTGCAAGACAATCTCCTCCGGCAATTATGGATCCAGCGCCTATCATCACAGGTACAAGCTATCTTGCAAACTCAAGCCGACACACCACTAGACAAAGTTGCAATACTAGCCGACAAAATTATGGAACTTTCTACATCTGCTCTGCACGCCGATGTTAACGCTATCGGCATGTTACCTGCTAATACCGAGGTAAGTCAGCTTGCAAAGCGCATGGAAGAACTTTGGCAGCAGTTGGCTACATTGCAAGCCTCATTTCGCACACGTTCTCGTTCTCGAAGCCAGCCCCCGAAGCCGCGGCACGCTCACAACAGCCGCGATTCTTCGCCGCGTACTGACACCTCTCAGGTTTGCTGGTACCACCACCTTTTTCACGGCCAAGCTCGCAAATGCCAACAACCATGTAACTTTCAGTTAAACTCCAACAGCAGCCAGTGATGGCGGTAGACGGCTGCCCAACAGGTAGTAACCGGCTTATTGTCTTTGACAGAAATAGCAGACAAAAATTTTAAACGATACTGGTTCTGATTTATGCTGTTTCCAGAAAGATTTTGTAAAAGGGCGTCATCAACGCAACAAATATGAACTTGTAGCGTCAAATGATTCTACTGTTCATACCTATGGCACTTTGTTTCTCAAGCTGAACCTCGGCTTGCGGCGCGATTTATCTTGGAGATTTATAATAGCTGATGTAGCTGTTCCTATCATAGGCTCCGATTTCCTTGCACATTATCAATTGCTCCCGGACTGGAATGCCGAGAGAAATAAAGCACTCCACCGTACGTTTCATTCGCACAACACCTGGACCACCTGTGTCTTGTCGTGCTCGTCACCTCGCTCCAGACCGTCTTCAGATTGCTAAGAAAGAGTTCGAAGCAATGTTAATGGAGGGCACAGCGCGCCGCTCAGACGGACCATGGTCCTCGCCTCTTCACCTGGTCCCAAAGAAAGGCAAGGGTTGGCGTCCCTGTGGAGACTATCGAGCTCTCAATGCACGGACAATTCCAGATAGGTATCCACCTCATCATCTCCATATCAGCCACCAGTTGCGTGGATGCACTATCTTCTTAGTCGTCGACCTAGTCAAAGCCTACACTCAGGTTCCTGTGAACCCGGACGACATTCCAAAGACAGCAATTATTACACCGTTTGCACTCTTGGAGTTTCCGTTTATGTCTTTCGGGTTGCTGAATGCCGGTAAAACCTTTCAGCGTTTCATTGATGAAGTCCTATCTGGCTTAGACTTCACCTTCGCCTATGTAGACGACATATAGGTATTCTCTAAGGGCCCTGAAGAGTACGAGCGCCATCGGCGATTACTTTTCCAAAGGCTGTCATCTTATGGGATTCTCGTTAACGCTTGTAAGCGTCGTTAATGCTTGTAAGAGTGTTTTAGCCTCTCCAAGTGTTACCTTCTTGGGATACGAAGTCTCTGCCGCTGGCACTCGACCACTACCAGATCGGATCAGTGCCCTGCAAACTTCCCCCTTCCACAGACAGTCCGTGATCTCAGGCGCTTTTTGGGAATGGTGAACTTTTACCGCCGTTTTCTACCTTCAGCAGCAGAATACCAGGCTTCTCTCCACTCGGCAGTATCCAACTTACGAGGCTGTCAACCTGTACCTTGGAATCCGAACCTGGAAAGCACGTTTAATGCCTGTAAAGCCAGCCTTGCCAAATCGACGCTACTAGTTCATCCTTATCTCAACGCACCTCTAGGATTGTTTACTGATGCTACCAACACAATTGTAGGGGCTTGTCTACAACAGCACGTAAATGCTACGTGGCAGCCTTTAGCTTTCTTTTCTAAGAAGCTTTCACCAAAGCAATCAGAATGGCCAGCGTACTATCGCGAGTTACTCGCTATCTACGAAGCCGTCCAACACTTTCGGCACATCTTGGAAGCCCATCAGGTTACAATTTACACCGATTACAAGCCACTTACGTATGCGTTTCAACAACGCCGTGACAAGCTCCCGCCTGTGCAGCTGAATCAATTATCGTTCATTGCGCAGTTCACCACCAATATTTAACACATTGAAGGTTCTTCCAATATAGTCGCAGACGCACTGTCCCGGGTCGACGGAATCGCAGACAGAAACTTGAACTTTTCCGCTCTGGCAGACTCTCAGAAGGACGATTCAGAAATCCGTTCTTTCATCAATGGCGAAAAATCACTTCGCTTGGAGCAAGTCCTGGTACCTGGCCGTACCACTATCCTCATCTGTGACACCTCAACTAGAAAACCCAGGCCTTTATCACCACATTATTCCGAAAAGCAGCTTTTTCGTCCGTTCACGGCCTGAGTCATCCCAGCGTCAGAGCTACCACTCGTTTGGTATCAGAACGTTTCGTCTAGCCTAACATGGCGAAAGTTTGCCGCGCATGGGTCCGAGACTGCGAAGATTGTCAGCGCGACAAAGTTACGCGTCACACAAACGCACCAGTCGGAAACTTTACAATGCCATCTGCCCGGTTTCAACATGTTCATTAGGACATAATCGGACCACTTCCAGCATCAGGAAACTATCGTTATTGCCTATCAGTCCTCGATAGATTTACTCGCTGGCCAGAGGTCTGGCCTTTATAACGCATCACTGCAGAGGACGTTGCCAACGCATTCGTAGCATGCTGGATTTCACGATTTGGATCACCTCTACGTATTACCACCGACCAAGGCAGGCAGTTTGAATCTGTACTGCTCCGGAACCTGGGGCTCTTGACGGGAACGCTAAGAACCCGCACCACTGACTGGCACCCCTGCTCAAATGGCATGGTGGAGAGATTCCATCGTCAACTCAAAGCAGCTATTATGTGCCATCCCGGTATGTCCTGGCTGCAAGCCCTTCCCATCATTCTTCTCGGTATTCGTAGTGCCTACAAAGAAGACCTCGGTACCTCTTCTGCCGAACTTGTATACGGAGCACCACTACTACGCCTCCCGGGTGAATTACTGTGCACCGCGACGGAAGAACGTCTGGAAGATACATCCGACGTCGTGGACAAACTACGTCAACAAATGCGCAGACTACGTCCAACACCAGCCACTAGACATGGTCACAGTTCGAGATTTGTTTTCAAGGACCTTGAAACGTGGACTCACGTATATCTTCGGGATAATTCAATACGCGGTGCCCTGCCATATACTGGCCCACCCACGTATTAGATCGCCAGGATAGAACTTTAACTGTTTTGAACAAAGATAAACCAGTACGTGTCAGCATAGAAAGAGTGAAACCTGCCTTTCTGCTCAATCACGATAGTCCTAATATCGAACGTAGTGCTGTGACAGAACTACCTAGTACATCAATCAACAAAGCAAAGACATCTACATATCACGATACGCCGGACACCCCGAGAACCACAAGATCCGGTCGCCGGGTAAAGTTCCCCAAACATCTTCAGCCGTAGCCTCATCAACTCCGTGGGGGGCTGGTGTTGCGGAAAAACATCGTGGCCTTAGCAGTTTTCAGCGCAGTTCCGTCGTTGTCGCGGCGGCTCCTAGCGCAGTAGCAACGATGCTCGCTGAGGAGTAACCGTGGCAACGATAAAACAACCAGAGAGTACACCGTTGGCAAGGCGTACAAAAACACAGAGACGACATTGCCGCCAATACAGAACCCGAAAATAATATTAACAGTCGCATTGTTATGATATTTCAATGTAATGTAATGTACATATGTATATGTGTTATTGGTTATATTAAATGCATCGATAAGAGTTTCGTCTTCCATATCGTAAATTACGATATTGTTTATATGGGCAACGTAACCCCATAGACTCTTCCGGTTGTGTAGATTACTATATTTTCCGCAAATTGAGACAGCTTGATGTTGGGTGCTATTATGAAATCGTTGACATAAATATTAAATAGGAGAGGTGAAATAACAGAACCTTGTGGATTTCCAGCGCTTATTGCATGTGGTAGGATTTCATGTAGTCGACTGCGATGAAAAATATTCTATTTACTAGGTAGCTTCCGATGAATTCGATGTAGCAGTTCGGAAGGGTTGTTGTCGTAGTTTCTGTAGTAGTTTTTCGTTCCCAACTAGTTGATACGCCTTTTCGACATCGAGAAAAAATGCTGTTATTTAGGTCGTGGCTGATGTCCGCAGTTTGCCGGATTAGTTGGCATGTGGCTGACACCCTAGTTTGAAAGCCAAATTGTTCCATACAAATAGTATGGTCTCTAGTTGTTACTTCTTGGAAACGCTTTATGATGATCCGCTCCAGGACTTTGTATGTGGAACTTAGAAGACTGATTTTCCGGCAATTAGTTTTATTATTTTAGTTTTTCCCGCATTTTGAAACAGCTATTACTTTCGCAGTTTTACATGTGGCAGAAAAATACAGGAGTTGTTGATTCTTGTTAAAAGCGCCAATCCGCCTTCCGAAAGGTGCTTTAAGTAGGCATTAGAAATACTATCAGCACTGGATGATTTCCTATTCGCCAGTTTTTTGGATACTGCTTCTAATTTCTCCTGGAGTTGCTAGTTTTCGTTGAGCATTGGGTGTGGTAGTCATAGTGTCCTTTGTAATTTCATCTATCAGTTAATGTTGGCGGTATCCGTTTGTTCGCTTGCTTGTAGCTGGTATTTCTCGGAGAATTGGCTCACTATTATTTCTGCTTTTTCCGCCAGTGGGAAAATTGGTCCCGCGGGTCCTGTTAGCGCTATTTTGGATTTGTGTGGTTCCTTCAAGGCGCGCATCCCTGTTTTGCAGTTGCAGGGTGGAAATGCGGTCTTCCCATTTACAGCTTCATCGTTCTTGATATCCGTTGCGCAGTTGTCGGTAGTAAGCCCGCTTATCCCGTGGGTCACGGTGGTGCTGCCAGAGTCAACTAAAGTAGTTTTTGAGGTATTTCAGATTTCTAGTTCGTTGCTTAGTTCTTCATGTTGTCCTTCAATACAGAAGTTTTTTTGTCAATTTTTAATAATATTGTTTGGTTGAAGAGGTGTATCACCTGGTCAAATTTTTCCTTCAAGAAGACGTAGAATGTATTTATTTTGTTGTGAAGGATCCAAGTAAAATATGTCCAAACAGTATTTATTTTTTTATTATTTTAGGAGTTTCAGTTATTTGAGGGTATTTTTACATCCTGGCAAGTACTGGTAAGTGGTCAGATAATAACTAGTTAATGGTTTTCAGAATAATGCAGATGGTTATGTTTTTAATCACTACTATGTCAATGACATCAGGCTGGCACCGTGGGTTTGCTGGAATGTGTGGGGGGTCTGTTGACCCACACTACATTCTTTTTTTCTTTTTTTTTGCTTATGGCTTTATGCCTCGAAGACGTCGAGGTGTTTAGAGGTGGGAAAGAACTGGGGACAAGGAACGAGAAAGAGTTCGGCCAGGGCCTTTTGTGGGAAGCATCCCGGCATTCGCCTAGAGTGATTTGGGGAAACCATTGAAAACCCAAATCTGGATGCCCGGTTGGGGATTCGAACCCGACTCCTTCCGAATGCGAAGCCAGACCCAACACAACAATGTTCAGATTTTCCGTTTGTTTGAATAAGTGGATACCACCTGGATAGGTATTTAGTGAGTACTGAGCCCAGTGTTTGGCCTTCAGAACCTATTATCATTTTGTTGCCTAAAGCCAAGATGGTGTTCAGATCAAATTCTAGGAGCCGTCGATTAGGGGGCTGGTAAGATGCTACCGGGGCTAAGTGTGCTTCCGCCGTCTGGATTTTAATTACTGTTGCTTCCGTGGACACTAGGTATGGGTTTGACATGCGCTGGTGGGGTGAATATGGCTGTTCCACCTTCGGGGTGATCGATTCTGTCGGTCTGGTATACCGTCGTTCCCTATACTTTGAATTTGTCCTTCGGTTGTAGAAATGTTTAGCTTTTGAGAAAAATGTCTGTCTTATGGCTTCTCTTGAATTTCTATAGTTCTATTCTCTTGTTCTTCAATCCATTAGATACTAATGTTTAGGTAGCGATGGTTTCTTCGGAGTTGCTCCATTTATTCACAGAATGAGATTATGCCTACAGAATAGATAGCATCTTCCCCAGAGTGATCTTCTCACTTTTTACTCTACAATTAATATTATTATTTTGTGGACAACATATTGTAAAACAACTGCAAACATTGAGTGCAGGTCTAGTGATTCTTCTTAGTTTTCTTCACTTTGGTGAATCGTTTCCTGCTTTTTATTCTTTTTGCTTTGTCGATTTCCTGTCAGTTTGTCAGCGCATAATTTTCTGTTTGTGCTTGTAGATGGCCCTGATTGTTTCGCCTGTTGTTTTGTGTTTGGGAGCGATGGGAAGTTTGATATTGTTTCTAGGGTGTCCTGGTTCTTTTTCTCGTTTCCTTTTTTTACGCTTTCGATGCTTTAAAATAGCTTGATATCTCGGGCATCCCATCCAAGATGCTGCATGCTCGCCTTGGCAGTTGACAGATTTTGCTCTTGTGTTGTTAGATATTGTGCAGTCCTTTGTGTTGTTCTAGCAAGTACACTTGACATTCAGTAGTGGAAGGTGATATGTAGTCGGCCGTATGACTATGGAATTGTCATATGGTACATAGAGGGGGACCCAACTGGTTCCGATGGCGTTATTTTTGGACTTTGGTATCTAAAATGAAACGTTACTTATAGATAAGATCAGCGCGGTGTCCAGGATTTATAAAGACCGAAGAGATTGGTAAGGGTTCTTGAACTAATGTACGGCGACAATGTCGTATCCTTTGTGTTTTAGGGCGTCTTCATGTTGCCGTTTCCGTTTGTTATGTAGTAGCTCAAATTACGTTCCTAAATCTTCAATATCGACATTGCCTTACGGATCCTGGTAGAAGAGAGCCGGGTCCATAAATCTTGAGTCCGTTTTTATTCAAAATTATATTTCAATTAAGTATACTACTCGTACTATACAAACACACAATTTGGTAATGAATATTATTCTAAATATATTTATATAAAGAACTGTGGGAATCCGATAGTGTCTTAAAGATGATGTAAATTTATTCTACATGATCGACACATTATTGTAGACTTATTAAAATTGAAATGAATACAGTAACATTTCTCTCACATCTGTCAGCCATGCTCTAACATCGCCTTCACATTGTGCAGAATGAAATTTGCCGTAAAAATACTGACAGCAGAGAAATTTCCTGTACAATGTGCATTAAATGAAACCCACCTGTCAGCAGGATCATTTTTCGTCACCGGTACTTTTCTGAAAACATACCTCATTCACACTGAAGAGCAATATTCTCACAGCAATTAAATTGACTGCATAGCATGCAAAGGCAACTTCGGGCGGAATAGCAACACCTATACGTTTTAAATCAAGATTCAAGAGTGGAACGAAAAGAAGAAAGGTCTTGCAGCTGTGCCGTACTCCCATGGTTTCTCGCAAAAATATATTTGCATTAGTAAACACTATCCAAAATGTGTGCGCGTGAAAAAAAAATCGATAGAGGCAGTCTTAAACTTGATACCTTCTAATCGCCGGCCCCACTCGCTACTGCCAGGCTACGGATCGCTTCGGTATCAGCTAGACGTTATCGGAATATAAGCCTCATCAAAAAAAAAAAAAAAAAAAAATGCTATTAGCTTAAGGATCAAATCTATACTTATAAAATTAATCATTTTTTAAAATTATATTTGAATTCCCCTAGTCCAAAAGTGACAAATCACCACCACCACTGACCTTGATTATTTTTTAAAAAAACTAAGGAGTTTCAACGCAAATCCCTGGTTTTACTTTCATCAACCTAGTACTCTTCATCATTTGCCGCATATCCTGACGAGGGGAATGACTGGTCCTAGGAATTTAGAACAGTCATAGTATATTTTGCGATGCGGAAGCGATGTTGACCATTACATTATTTTGCTAACCATCTCAGCTGCATGGTAATACACTGGCGTGGTAATGCTATGCACGTGAGTTCAAAACGATATCAAATTAGAGAAGCTTCAAAATGTGAAACGTTAACAACACTAACCAAGCGTTGTATCTCCACTTTTTGTCTTTGATTTGTCTGCTTGCAAGTTGAAAATGCAGTTTAAGGAAATAATTATTAAATAAGTCTTAAATATATGAAGCGGATAATTAAAAACGTAGTTTGTAATGATTATATTGCGTCAGTGTACCTCGCTAAGGACAGACGGAAAGGAAGGAGTACATAGGCTCAACTGATGACAGAAAGAAGAAGTGCTCCGGTAGATAAGAAGTTATTTTTGGTTTCGAAGCTTTATGAAACCATTTTTACAGTATGGAACTGTCTCCAATTATTGCCTTTCTCTTCTAGAAGCACAAACTCAAGATAATTTGCTATACAAAAGTTTATATCAGATGGATGTTGTAATACACGCATGGTTGTATATGAGATATACTGAGAAGTTAAAACATTAACTAGTAGGGTCTATATTATTTCACCTGTTAGTAAATTCTTTAACCAAAAAACTGCCCATGACATATAGTCACAACTTGAATATTCAGTTACTTTTTCTATAACCTACAGTCTACGGGTGGGTCTAGTGCAGTTTCGTATATTATTTTGACCGTTTGCATTACACTGTAGATAAACGTTGGGTATGAATTTTAATTGTTCCATGTTACAATTCTCATATTTAATAGTGTAGAATAAATTTTTTCGTCAAATATTTTAATTATTGCCAGTAATTTAAGTTGACACTTCATGTTTCACACATAAATGAGATGTATGTTGCAATATGTGAAACAGCCATAAAGAAAAAAAACCATCAGATTGTAGGTTCGAACCAATGTGCGTAGCATTACCACGCCAGTGCACTACCATGCAGCCGAAATTGCTTGCGGAAGAAGTGCCTCGTCAAACATATAATCGGTGCAACGTTGAAATCTGCGATGCATATTTCTTAAAATCTGGTTTTGAGACGCGTTTTAACAAAACAGTGATTGACCATCGTTTCCACATCGCAAAATATGCCATGAATGTTCTAAATTCTTGCCATTCCCAGTGTCAGAATATGCGGCACATGGTGAAGAGTACCTGGTGTAATACTGATAAAAGTAAAACGCCTAAGCAATTAAACAAATTAGCTGTGGTTCTTCCGCAACAATAAATTCAAACAAATAGCTGTAATGAGCCCATCATACTATACCCCAGCTGCAGAAACTGAGCAGGGCTATCCTATTAATTTTGGGGAAAGCAGTCGCTTATATTTAAAAAGCGGTGAACAATATATTCCTCCAATCATATTTTGCGGTATTTGGAGCTGAAACACTTTGCTGTCTCTACAAGAGACGTGCATTGAACCGTGTTGCCACACTGTGCTCATTTATGGACTTAAATTATAACACTGGTCAATAATATCGGAAGACGGGCTAACTTACGACAGAATATACTCAAAGACTCTTATCGGGCTAAGTCTCTTCGCATGCAAAGAGGTAACTTCAGTAACGCAAATTTAATATTGCCGTCCCGGGATGTATACAGTTTAGACCATTGTCCTTGTTTTTCTAGGATCACCGTTTAGAGCCCGACCTAGGGCTGGACAGGTTTTAATAAATTGGCTTTGTCTTCTGTTATCCATAGAACTGTACAGTTATTACGTCAATAAAATACCCTAAATACTCTGAGAAAACTGTTAAACACACAAGTAGCTGATTGCAAGGTCGCATATGCTGAATTAATTTTTTTTAAATTTTTTTGTTTTTTTTTTTAACTGCTTTACGTCTCTTTTTAACATCGAGGTCTTTAGAGACTGGAAAGGATGGGGGGCAAGGATGGGGGCAAGGAATGGGAAGGAATTCGGCCATGGCCTTTTGAAGGAAGCATCCCGGCATTTGCCTGGAGTGATCTGGGGAAATTAAATTGTTAATATCTGTTAGTGTCATTTAAAATGTCACAAACTTGTAGTAACAAAACGTATAGCAGTCATCTCGTGTAGATGTAGAAACCAAACACCTCTGATTCTACAAATCCTATAAAAGAAAGATCTATAAAGCAATGAAAGTATCTTGGAAAAATAAAAACGAGGACTCACCACCCGATTAAAATCCTATGGCATTGTTGGCCGCCGGTTGACAGAGTTTATATTTGCCGCGCATGCGCCTCTGTCGTGGCTACCTTAACCTAACACGGTAATCCTAACAAGTATTGGAGACCTACAGTTTTAGGTGGGATCCGAACCACGAAGCATCCTAGCCTACTTCCCATGACAAAGCAAAGCTTTCCCAGAGGTGGTCAGTTTCTAAGGCCGTAAAAATTCCAGCTGAGACCGGGATTCGAACCGTGGACCCCTCCGCCTTAACCAACTAAGTCACCAGACAGCTCACCAATCGATAAATAGTTTCTTTTAACGTTTCCGACAGTCGATCTCAATTCAGTTTTGTTATTATTTTATTCAAAATGAAAATAGTTGGACGTTTCTCGTGGTGAAATTTTCTCTATGCCACCTATACAAGGCAACACGGAAACGGCCCTGAGCCTGGTATTCGAGCGGTTAACGTTCGGTCTGATTCTGTCCTCGAACCAGCCATCCATACTTTCCCGACATTTCTTCATTCAAATGCCGGGTTAGTTCTTTTATCAAGTTATTTACAAAATCCATCACTTTCCATACCCCCATCCAATAGCGACTCTAATTATCTTTGGCGTCAACGAACCTTAAAATCATAACAATAATTTTTTTTTTACTTTATCCATGATATATGGACTTTGTGAAAGTCTGTAACTGTTTTAATATAATAAGGTATGCAAATAATTTTCTGCGACACAGTTACTTAAATAAATTATTATTTAATTTATTTTATTTTATTGATATGCACTGTTTGTGCATGTATGTAAATATTATGTAGTGACGAAGTGCACGTGTAAAATTCTGTGAATCATACCTTGGAGATAGCTTCGTAAAATGAAATTCAAGGTAAAACCGGATAACATCAAACAGAAGATGACACGAGCACTCGTCACACCAAAAATGCAAAAAATGTAATAAAATAGCGTTCGAAAATGAGAATAATTTCTCGAAACGCGCCACGCATATCAATAAAATAAAATAAATTGAATAATAATTTATTAAAGTAACTGTGTCGCAGAAAATTATTTGCATACCTTATCATAACAATAAAGATATCCGAGTCTTTAAAGTCTGGCGTTCTGGCGTTAGGGAGAACCTTAACTCGAGTTTAATCCTGAATTTTGTTTTAGGAGGTTTTCCGAAACCACACGGTTCCTCCACATAGGCCAGAACTAATTTGCTTTCCATTCTTTATCAACAAAAGTATCCGATATCAATAACCCCGACACCGATGACATCGACAACACCGACGACATCGATGAGACCGACGAAACTCACGGCACCGAAAAGCTGTATAGCACAACCTAAATAAAAATAAAAAGACTATTATATGCGCACACGTCATACTTATAGCTACAGGTATACTAAATCATCTTAATTCCGTGTGGTGGTAATGACCTTGTGACAGGTTTCTGTTGGTCGCGCATTCCACCCCGGTCTTAGGCGCCTTAACCTAACCCGGTAGTGCTACCAGCTACAGAGAGAGGACCTACAGTTTAACGTGGAATCCGAACCACGGAAGTGTTCTGGCCAACTTCACATTACACAGCAAGCTATGCCGGAGGTGACGGTGGGGTTAAGTGTCTATGCACCGAGCGGGGCGGTGTAACGGTTAGCGTTCTCGCCTCGCATTCGGGAGGACGGCGGTTCGAATCCCCGTCCGGGCATCCAGATTTGGGTTTTCCATGGTTTCCCAAATCACTCCAGGCAAATGCCGGGATGCTTCCTTCAAAAGGCCATGGCCGAATTCCTTCCCATTCCTTGCCCCCATCCTTGCCCCCCATCCTTTCCCGTCTCTAAAAGACTTCGATGTTAAAAGAGACGTAAAAGAAAAAAAAAAAAAAAAAAATTAAGTGTCTATGAAAGTCCCGACCGAGACAGGGATTTCGTTCCCCAGTCAGACATCTTAACATCCGAGTCACTATACCGCAACAAATATACTGTTACCATTAGCGTGTCGATGACGCGAATTCATAAGATTTTACCTATCCAAAAGAAGTTTTCACTTCAGAAACTAAAAATCTAACTTAGTCCACAACCGGATGGTTGGTCGAATCTTACCGACGGAGATGTAACAAGCTATAGTGTCAGAGGCAGGAAGGCCAATTCCTTTCCCCAGGGTAATACAGTTGTTTAAGATGGAATCAGAACCACGGAACGTCCCAGTGTAACTCCTAAAAATTCCTGTTCACTACAGGATTTGAACCAGCGACCGCAGAGAGAAACTTTCAGAAGCAAGTGACTTGACTTATGAGCTACCAGACCGCCTTGTTTTGAAATATACGTGTGTTAAGAACTATCGAAATCTGATAAAAACTGTGGGTTTGTATGAACAACGTTGACAGAAATTAAGGTGAGGGGGAAAGGAGGAGAGGGTTTAGGTTTTTGCAAATCAAACGTAAACAGTATTTTTATATTTGTTTTAAAGTACACGTATGCAAAGTTCTATCTAAATCGGATAAAAACTGCGTGTTTGTTTGAAAAACATTGACAAAAAACAAAGAAACAAACATTCATTTTTTATTTTAGATACAAGTATAATTCACTGCTGTCCAGGCCCAAAACGTCATACATATAGCTACAGATATACTGTTAACATTAGTATGTTGGTGACGGAAACTGATTAGATTTTACTGATCCATAAAGCGTCCAACGTGCATATCATGCGTGCAACATGTCACACAGCATGTTGGTGATGGGAAGTCGCGAACTCATAGATCTACCCTCGTTCAAACATCACATAACGCGCTTGTAGAAGTTTTCACTTCAAAAACTGCAGCTTACAACTACAGCCATCAATGATGGAGTCCCGAGTTAGGCTGCTGAGCCGCCAAGAGTATGTTTATTACATTTGTGCTACATTCATGAAACACAGACGCTGGAGGTAATTTGAAATCTGCAAGGAATTTATCGAATTCTAATTCCCGACTATAGTAGTCAATATTGGCGCAGGTGTACTGCACTATATGGCAACAGTTTCCTCTAATTTTGTCAAACTAATGTTCTGAATCTTTAAACTCGTATCTGACACATTTCTGGGCGTTGATGGGTGTGGTGCATATGCCACCTTGTGTAATTTGGACACCAATTTAAATAGAAATGGAAAATTTCCTACTGTCGAAGCGTCTGAACTAGTTTTGTGTTTTTCCAAAGGACTGATTGATTCATGCGTTATGCAAGCTGTTTACTCAGACGAAATGATGTATGAATTCGGGCGTAGATAGTGCGGATGTTATCCCTTGACCAGTAGGGCAGGCAAAGGTCTGATAACGTAATGGAAATTTTGTTTCCTTTTCCGGAAAGTATTCTTTTGGTGATAAATACATTTTCCTGCTTGGCTTTGCATTCATACTAAAATGTTGTTTTGCTGTCTTATTAGTAGTTATTTACTATTTCTCGACTTAATGTGTTAATTTTTTTAACCATAATATGTGACTGCTGCTTCAAGTTATTACTTTGACTATGGCAAGACAAGTTATGTCTAAATTCAAGTCGTAAGCAATCATTAGGTCACCACGTAAATATGGAAATAGTGGATATTTGCTTTTAATTAAAATTATTTACTTACTCGGTAGTGTTCTGTCCTAGGTTCACGTATAATTGGCAAACACCAACCAAAGTACTTGAGAAATAAAAAGAGCATTGCCAACCATTTATATTTACTGAAATTAACTCACAAGATTACTGAATTATCGACTAAATTAATAGTATGCAATAATTATTGAAAATTCAAATTAATTATGAAGAAATTTAAGTGCGATTTATTTGATGCAAGTGAAAGGTGAATTTACTGAACTTGGAAATCGCGATTCCGCAAGGATTTGGCGTCATAATACTGCAGTAGTCAAACGCAAGACATCGAACACTTGTCGAAGTAAATTTAACGGTGTCATGCTGGGTCAGTCTATATTACAACCTAATTTCTGCTTGAAAATAATATTCCAGGCTGTATTACAACGGAATTACTGCTTGAAAATTATACACCTTGCGGTTGACTACACCAGTATTATGACGTCATGAATCTACATCTACATCCATACTCTGCAAATCACAAACATTGTGGGTGGCAGAGGGTGCTAAGCACCAATCCTAATTCTGCGCATTCCAATCCCGAATAGCACGGGGAAAGAAGGAATACATAAAAGAATCAGTACGGCATCTTATTTTTCGATTCTTATCCCTCCGGTCATTGCGACCTAAATAGGTTGGCGAAAGAAGTATTGCATTGCACTCGTAATTTGATCATTTTCGCATATCCTCCAATAAATTCAAACGCAAACGATGTCATCTGTGTTCCAAACTATACCAGCCCAATCTATATATCAATTCGGCGACGCTTTCATAAGGGCTGTAGCAACCAGTCACGAATCGAGTGGCTCTCCTCTGCACCCCTCCACTGAGTCAATCAGGCCCCTGCGATACGGATCCTAGACTCACAAACAGTAATCCAGATGCGGACGCACTAGTGTTTTATACGCTATCTCCTTTGTATGAGCATTACAATTCCTCAGAAGACGACCTATGAATTGTAATTTAGAATTAGCCTTGCCTACGACGGAAGTTACGTGCAAGTCCCAATTCAGTTTTTTTTTTTTTTTTTTTTTTTTTTTTTTTTTTTTTTTTTTTTTTTTTTTTTGTAACTGCTTTACGTCTCTTTTTAACATCGAGGTCTTTAGAGACGGGAAAGGATGGGGGGCAAGGATGGGGGCAAGGAATGGGAAGGAATTCGGCCATGGCCTTTTGAAGGAAGCATCCCGGCATTTGCCTGGAGTGATTTGGGGAAACCATGGAAAACCCAAATCTGGATGCCCGGACGGGGATTCGAACCGCCGTCCTACCGAATGCGAGGCGAGAACGCTAACCGTTACACCGCCCCGCTCGGTCCAATTCATGTTGCTTTGTATTATCACCCCAAGATACTTCTGGGAATCAACCGTGTCAACAGCCGAATTGTTTACTTTGTACTCGTGAGCAAGCTGATACTTTTTGTTACTTATTCGCATAGCCTTGCACTTTTTGCAACTGAGTGTAAGCTGCCATTTACGGCTCCATTCGGAAATGGCATCCAAATTGCGCTGAATTTCTAAGCATACATATATGCATCGTCGGCAAACAATCTCAACCAGCATTTGACGTTGTCACCTAGATCGTTTATAAATATTAAGAAAAGAAGTGGTCCCATTGCACTTCCTTGAGGAACCCCCGAAGTAACATCTAGCTTAGAAGAGGCTTTCCCATCAATAACGATATACTTGATCGACCAGTTAGAAAATCACTTATCCATTCGCAAATCTGATCAGGTATAACGTATGCTCGAATCTTCACTAAAATTCGGTTGTGTGGAACAGAATCAAAAGCTTTCTGAAAATCCACGAAAATTGCATCAACCTGTGAACCTGCATCAATAACCTTCATTACGTCATGGGGAAGAAAGCCAATTGTGTTTCACACGACCTCTTCTTCCGAAATCCGTGTTGACACGGTGTAAGTAACTCGATCTCATCTAGAAACTTCATAATGTTAGAG
Source organism: Vandiemenella viatica (assembly GCA_031002005.1). Taxonomy (NCBI): domain Eukaryota; kingdom Metazoa; phylum Arthropoda; class Insecta; order Orthoptera; family Morabidae; genus Vandiemenella; species Vandiemenella viatica. The sequence goes on from CM061921.1 coordinate 54,640,967, forward strand.
CATATTACATGCTCCAGAATTCTACTGCAGACAGATGTTAGTGATATGGGTCGATAATTCCTAGGATCACTCTGATCTCCCTTCTTGAAAACAAGAATTACCTGGGATATTTTCCAGCAAGAAGGTACTTTTTTCTCTTCAAAAGATTTACGGAATATATCTGACAGAAATGGATCAATTTTCTCCGCGTATTCTGAAAATACTCTAACCGGTATACCATCAGGACCTGGCGCTTTACCCCACTTCAGGAGCTTTAATTGCTTTACAATTCCTACGCTATCAATTTCAATCGGAATGAATGATGTAGCGGAATCGCGATCTCCAGTAGATCCGGAGCTGGAATGACGTTTAACAATTATTATCGTATAAGCTTTTTGTGCCTCTTCAACAAAAAATTATTTGATAATATTAACCTCAAGCGGGAAAATTAATTAAAGGTGACAAGTTATCTGTAATTTGGTCGACAGATCATGTTCTCCATGTGTATTTGCTAAGGGTTTAAGGATAAGTGAGTAGAGCATGCTGTTACAAAAAATAACAACATATTAACACTACTCTGCCAGTTAAACAACGGTTCTGGCAGTGTAGGGGCTAGCATTATCAGGGTCGCCGGTTCCAGACTAGCCTCCAGCAAGGGAGGTTTTAATTAAGTGTTGTATTATCCTCACTATAGTGTCCTACAATTACGTAAGCAAAGCAAGAAATAATAGTTGGAATATTGTCAATGGAATCTGGCAAAATGATCGTGGAAACTGAAATAGTTAATCTACAATTTTTCGTTATCCATTTATCATGAAATTTAAAACTGATTCGCTGATGTCACAAATAAGAACGTGAAAATTAGCAGAAGTATTAAGTTGTGTGACACGTTGTTAAGAAAATTAATACTAATGATCAGCCTTTAAAGCAATCTAGCTCATAATTAATTAATCCAAAACTTGAGAAAAAAATGGTTAATCTGAAAATTCATGAAACGTTTTATAACAGGTATCAAATAAAAGAAAAATTATTTTATTTTATAAAGTAACTATACATAATTCCATTTAATTCTATTGTCGAGGTACTGCCGCTCATAATAGAGTTTAGCCCAATTTTACCTTTATGATGCATTTAAATTTATCTTGTTTCAGGAGAAAAATGCAGCCTGAAGTATCTTCAGATAGAAGTAATAACACTAGAAATTTGATGAGGTGCACAGCTAAATATTATTATTAAAATCAATGTTGATAGCGAGCATCTGTCACAAACACTGGGTTTTGTGCTATAAATTGGCTCTTACATGTTCCTACGTTCTTCCGACAGCCATTAGAGGCGGGAAATGATAGGGGACAAGGAACGGAGAGGAATTCGGCCGTGGTCTTTTGAAATAACTATCCCGCATTTCGCCTGAAGCCATCATCATTATCGTTGGGGACTATCTCCAGTTTCTCGGGTGTGGTTTACGAGCCTTGGTTGTTGTAGACAATCGTCTTCCACTGCCTCCTATCCAGAAAAGTTTCTCTGTCCGTGATGTATTCCCAATTCCAGCCTCTTCTCTCTACGTCCTCCTTCAGTTGGTCTGTCCATCTACTTCTTGGTCTTCCCACTGGTCTTTTGACCACTATCATTTTTTCCAAATAACTTTTTGGTAGTCTTGTACTAGTCGTTCCCTTGACATGCCCAAACCACCGAAGTCTTGATGACCTAAGTCTCTCTTCGATGGATTCCCTTAGCTCTAGTTTTGATCTAATCTCATCATTCTTTATGTGGTGAAGTCTAGTTTTCTGGAGAGCCGTTCTAAGAAACTTCATTTCACATGCTTGGATCTTGCTAAGGTCCCTTGATGTTAGTGTGCATGTTTCCAAAGCATATGTGAGACTAGGAATGAGATATGATTTTTAAAAGACAATTTTTGTTCTTCTGGGAACCTTCATGTCCCATAGTAAGCCCCGCACGGTACTGTAGAATTTAGCGCCTTTGGTTACTCTATTCATTATTTCTAACTCACTTCTAGCGTTATTAGCAATTATGCTCCCCAGGTAGCTGAATTGGTCAACAACTTCAACTTGGTGGTCTTGTAATTTTATATGACAGTCTGTATTCTTTCGGCTTGTTTTTAGTGCTACAGTTTTTTTTGGATTCAATTTCATTCCATATTCTTCAAACTTATTATTCTATATTTTCAGTTTAAAAGTGATTTAGGGAAACCAAGTAAAAATAAAATCTGGATGGCCCGACAGGGATTTAAACCCACGTTCTTCCGAATACCGGACCCATGCGTTAGGGGCGTCCATTAATTACGTGTGGTGAGATTTGGTGAGATCTGGTCCTCCCCCTCCCCCTATCGTGAGGTGAGATCTTGAGGGGATCCTTCCCCCACCCTGCTGATGACCTCGTAATTTTTTTAGACCTTTTTTTGTTCTCCTATTCTCAAGGGCAGTTAACGTTGGGATCGACGTCATTCGTAGACCTTTTTTTAGCTCTACTGTTCTTCAAGGAATGAAAAAGATGCTGTGAGATTTCGGTTGAACCCCCCCCCCCCTCTCCTTGGTGAGATTTCGCCAGACCCTCCCCCAATTCACCTCACGTAATTAATGGACGCTCCCTTATGACATATTGCTACGCTAAAGCCTGTTGAAATATTGTCATCGAATTTCTTGAGTACTACAGTGTTTATTTTGACTTTAATATATAAAAATTCCTTTGAATTATGGAGGGCTGATACGGTCGACATAGGTTTATCTCCTTGGAGCCCGGTTCGAATCCCCGTCCGGGCATCCACATTTGGATTTTCCATGGTTTCCCAAATCACTCCAGGCAAATGCCGGGATGCTTTCTTCAAAAGGCCATGGCCGAATTCCTTCCCATTCCTTGCCCCCCATCCTTTCCCTTCTCTAAAGATTTCGCTGAGACGTTAAGCAGTTAAAAAAAAGTCCTTGGAGCCTGTGTCATGGAAGAAGTTTTTATCCCTCTGGACATAGCCAGCAGAGAAGGAGAATTGTTGATTAATAGTGCTCAATTATGATACTGTGTAATTGCGCTTGTTCTTTTTTTTTAAATCTGCTTAACGTCTCTCTAACAGCGAGGTCTTTAGAGACGGGTAAGGATGGGGGGCAAGGAATGGGAAGGAATTCGGCCATGGCCTTTTGAAGGAAGCATCCCGGCATTTGCCTGGAGTGATTTGGGAAACCATGGAAAATCCAAATCTGGATGCCCGGACGCGGATTCAAACCACCGTCGCTTGTTCTTAAACCTCTTTGGAGGAAACCATACAATAGAGACGATGGTAATTCGTTCATCTGATAGGGACGTAAAACTTGGCGGCCCCTCAGTGCCCTTTAGAAGAGTAGGCATTTTAATGGCGCAACTTCTGCGTCTTACAGTTAGTTAATATTTCTGAGGACAATTAATATTGATACTTGAAGTTCGGACACAGAAACATCTCTGGTACTTGAAAAAATTGTGTACGTATTGTAATGAGAGGGGGGTTGGGACATTACTTTGCTGTATGTTTTAATATTAATGTGGTTATTGGTTTTTAATTATGAAATTAATTTTCAGGTAGCAAGGATCCTGATTGCTGTTGATGAAAGACATAAAATGCTTAATTTACTGTTTTTCTATGACTTGTACATAGCCGGATACATTTAACGTCACGTTAGACATTATGTGTACCTGCAAGCAAAAGCAATACCCGGCTTTACAATCTGCCTGAAGATAGCAAACATAAACTGAATGTTAAATACTTCATTTATAAAATTAAGAACATGATAACATCGTGGCCACAAGCCAACAATTGAATGTTACATGAATGGTGGATAAAATCCCTTGGGCGCCGAATTGAATTAAAAAGGATGAACAATATTAAGGCTCAAACTGAATTTGCAAAGAGCTTTAAAGTTCATAAGGTCATTTGCTACCTAGCTTTTAAATGGAATTGAGCAGAGATCCTGTCTCATGGGTCGATTAGGGATCCTTCAAAGTCTTTCCGGACTATGAAACAATTATGAACGATGAAACACATTACCAAATCACCAGCATCAGCAGCAGCGGCGCGCGGCGTTGGTCTGTAAGTTGTACCATCAGTGTATGGACTGCATAAATCGACCAGCCTGTGATCGAAGCCAGAGCCAACCAGTACAGTGCCACACCGCACTGTGAAGTCTGGACACGACGACCGCTGACCACAGAATGACCAAGAATGGCCGCTTCGCCTTCCCTCCTCCGAAACTCCTTCCCGAAGTTTCATTACATGGAAAAGAAGCCACGAATTAACATCTGTAGACCCCGTATATGATACGGCATTGGTTGTTTAACTTCTTTCCAAAACCACGTGAGGCTCGAAGTCAATCTTATTTGCCCTGGCCCCCCGCGCGTCGCTCACCCCTTCCGCTGCACAGCTATCCCAACGCCAGGTTCAACCCACTGACCTTGACGGCTAGCGGTGCCTATTCACCCTGGCCGTGCGAACAATAGCTCGCGCCAGCCCACGCTTTCTGCGGAAATTTCCAACGGAAATACCGTCGCCAGCTTCAAAATCTCTCCTGCTCCTTCAACTAGCAACCTCTTTATTCAGTTAATTTGTTAAGAAATTAAGGCAGCCTGGGATATCAATTACGTTGATCAGATAATTAATTTACTAAATATTCATAAATATTAAATTAATCTGAATATAAAAAAATTAAATATAAATATTTAAATATTTGTAGTACGCCACAATCCTGCTTGCTACAGTATATAAGAATTGCCAAACAACATCTACGAAATGTCAATATCACGCTGCTGCTTCAAATCCAAAGTGATGATTTATAGAAAAATGATTTATTTTATGTCGTATTAAACACATGAATAGTAATGTTGAACCAATGATGACATGAATTCCATGAAATCCTGTTGCTATAAAAACAACTAAATCATTCAAAATCAAATAAATACAGACCGATGGAGGGGAGACCAAACGAGGGCAGGCAATCACATTATCCAGCCTGAATGAGTCCGCATAGCACCCTCCAGTGTGGTTTAGCGTGCTGAGGCGCCGCACATTGGATCGGAAAGGTACAACGGACCGCGCCCGATCCTAGGACCCGCGTACGGGTCGTACTGACTGCGGTTTTTAGGCGGTTTTCCGCAGCCATCAAGGCGAACACAGAGAAGGTCCCAAGTACACATTCCTCAAACAAAAAATACACTTATCACACGCTGAATATAGTTACACGTTTCAAAGACAGATGGCAACACTTCACTTCCCCTATTAGTAATTAGTTCGACCTGGCAGTAGATTAAAAATGCTTGCCGTCAGCAAGGGCATGCGGCTGTAAAACCATAGCTCCAAATTTGACTGTGCCAACGATGAGTAAAACTTATCGAAGGCAGGCGACCCCAAAATTTAGGGAAAAGGCGGCTACCGTGGAGATACTTGCCGAAAGAGGTTTTCAAGCGAGGATGGCAGAAAGAGTTTAATGGTGGTTTCCCACGGCCCGTGGTTTTGTAGGCCACGCCATGCAACCGAATTGTACGGATCAGGACGCGACACAGGCTACCCCTCGCCACCTCGCAACTACCTCCCCACCATGTGGCTAGTGTCGTTTCAGCTACTCGGGCGTTGATGTGTACCGACTGGGCAACGGGTAGAGGCGGCACCCTTCCCACGGCCCTCTATTGATAGCTGGACCGGCCCGGCTGGCAAATGCACGCGCCGTGGGAAGCCACCTTAAGAGTGCTGGGCTACCCGCTGCAAAGGTACAAACAACGTCGAGATAAAATGATTTTATCAAGTACGCAAAATCATTTGGTAGGAAGAGACTTCACGATTGGTGGAAAAATCATAGATATGGAACCAACAGTAACCAATCGGAACATAGCCGGGATTTCATGTGTTGTGGAGAATGGGTAGAAAGACTCTCTCTGATGCAAAGTTGTGATTGGCAAGAGTTCCTGAATACTACTTGCTAACATAACGAGAGCGAGAAAGACTTGTCGTGGTATATATGCGTGTGCATATCCAGACTATTCTGTGACCGGAGAGGTGCAGGTTTTCATCAAGCCATTGCGGGGGAGCAGTGTGGTCATCCGATGCGGGCTGTTTCATAGGACTTGCTCATCGTCAGCGTCATCATTCTTCGCACTGATGGGGGCCCACTGCACGCCGTCATTAACGCATACTACAAAACGGCAATATCTACAATCTTCACAGCGTGAAAACGACTCGCGTGTTCTCATCAGTGAAAATCTTGTACATCTCCAAGCGATCCGTTGAGATAAAGAACTTGGACACTCATGATTCATAGCCAAGGAGCATTGAATTGACATTTAGTTAATGTTCTGCGATTTTGAAACTGAAAGAATACTTTGGTTTATTCTATTATCATTAGGTTTTCTTCTATAGCATAGACAGGCCGGCACCGGGTTTCATTCCCCCCTTTGTTTAAAATTCAAGAACACAACACACTACACATAACAACAATCATCTACAAACGTTAAAACATTGTGTTAGGCACACGGTGAAAGAGAAGGGTCCATCCTGCCTACGGTATAACAAATACTGTTCTGATACGCCTCCTATGGAAGGATATAACCAGTCTTCGTGTTTGTGGATATACAAACACAATTTTAGGCGCATTAGCAAATTATTTTGCATCATATTTTGTGTGTTTGAGTCAACTAGAAGCACGCTAAGTCTCTTTTTGGCTTGAATTTGCTATAGATGCATTGACATCTGTATCAAAACTAGGGTTATTAGCCGTAGAGGGGACCTACGGTTTGACGACGGAATCGTTCTGAAGTACTTAACATTACACAGCAAGCTGTTCCAGAGGGGAAGGACTGGTTAGTGGCTCACAAAAATTCCTGCGGAGACATGGATTCGAACCGGGAACCTTTCCGTCTCCAGTCAGCTTCTTAACAACTGAATCACCAGGCCGCTTTGCATCATGTCTCAATGTCGATGTATCAGAAAATTAGCTCGTAGAGGCAATAGAACCTACACTACGCATACGACAGCGACATTTGGCAGCAAAATTCGTGCGTCTGCAGTTTACCCAAACTTGCTTAATCTACAGTAATATGGAGACAAAGATACCTAGGTGTGGGAAAACTATCATCCCCATGGAGTGGCATTCACCTACTCACCACAATCCCCCCCCCCCCCAAATGTCAGTTCACCTGCTGCTGGCTGGCACGTGTGCCCCTCCCCTTCACCCATGGAGGCGACGATAGGTCATGGATCGCTTGCAGTCCCGTCCCCACACCTAGTCATTAGCATATCTATTAAACTGAATAAATTAATCTAAAATTGATCCCAATAAAATATATTTTCTATTAAAATGTAATTGGATCAGATTAATTTAAAATGAACTCATATAACTGTTTAATCCTTTGGGTTCCATGAAGACTCGCTACCATTTAATCTGAAGCGGTTACGTAATTAAACTGATTTCATTAACGTAAAATCGTAATCAGATGCAGTGGTCCAATAGTAACCTGACTAAACGATTTAATTTTCTAAATTTCACATTAAAAAAACAGCTTTTAACGAATACTAAGAAGGGACAGTTTGTTAAATACAGTATGAAACGATATGAGCCATAAATTTTCATATTTTGTAAACTTTTCTGTTTAAAAGTGTACATTCGTTTATATATACAAATAGTTGATGGCTGTTCGTAACTGACTGCAGGAAAAGTAATTTGGGTAATTGGGGTATGGGAACCACCGAGATCATTGTGCAATTGTCAATCAACTTTCAAATACGCTTAAGGGGAGAAAGTGACAGCGTTTCAATCCGGTACAAACAAATGTGACAAATTTTCAATCCGGTATTGTTAGGTAAGATAATACAAACAGAGGTTCAAGTTTCTATCGCCATCAAATTAGAACGTCTACTGTATAATCAAACATAAATAATTAATAACAACTGAAAGATTATTGACACTTGGCACTGGGAAAACCGATGTGGATCGCCTTCTCTCTTCTCTCACCGCTACTCTTTTTTTTCCGCTTTTATTCAACATTTACTCGTTTGATTTGCGTGGAATAATCCCAGAGAACAGCAGGATGCTCCAATTCGGGAATGATTTATGCTTTGGTGCCGCAGGTCAACCGCTGAACGACTGCACTCCGACCTAAGGCCGGATTATCAGTAAATTCCGCCAGTTAACGGCCTTCAGGTTCCATCAGATAAAAACAGCATAAATATTCTTTACGCTCAGAAATTGATATACATGTGAAATACATTCGGGACCCTTCAAATTTCTAGTAAAAAGTGTATTTCAATACTTAGTTATATCCATAGACCGGAAACTAACATGTAAGGCATATTGTTAAAACATGTGAACCTCCTATAAATATCATAATAATATGAAAAAACGGAAATTTTTCCTTATACAAACTGTTTCAAAAGGGAATTCCTTAGGAGAAGCGCGTCAGGTAGAAATGATGTTTCGGCTTCATTTTTCCGGCTAATTTGCAGCAAGAGACAGGCTTCGAAATGTTGCATCTACCTGACGTTCTTTTTTGGTGGGAAATCCGGGTATACCTTTAAGTATCGATCTAACAGTCAACGGTTTGAAATAGGGAGAATATCCTTCTATCATAGCTTCCATTATTGTGAACTATATTATTATCATATGATTAATGGTATTTTCCAATCGTCAACTAATTATTGAAATGAAGGACCAAACAAGAGGAACACAACACCCAATTCAGCACCCAACCCGCGGTCGGCCTCGAGCCGGTGACCGTCTGCACGCGAAGCCAGAACTCTAGCCCCTACGCTCTCAGGGCTGCCTATGGATATATTTGCTATGGAATAGCAAGCAAAAATATGCTCTATTAGTGGAGTCACTGTTAAAATTGCGAAGATTTTACCGTGTAACTACATTCATACTTAAATAGTCAGCGCATACAATCTTTACTCATGGGAAACACAATTAAGATCAGCATAGCGTACTATACAAAACGATCCTACATAAACGAACTGACTTCACTACTCGTGTTGGGAAAGTTCGCAGATGGAGATATTGAGAACGGGATACAGAGGGCAGCAAAAATACTAAAGGTGATACTTGTTGTGCATAAAATAAATACAGGTGGATACATTAAACTATAAAAATGGCATCTAACTCATCGCCACAGTGGAGTAGTCGGAGACAACGAAAGCTGAATCTACAAGAAACGACTTTGGAAAGGGCTTCATAGGTCAAAAAATTGAAATATTCTTGCTGTTCAAGTTACCTCAACAAACACCTATAATGTCAGAGCAACAAATAGCAAGTCTGGATGCTTTAATGTACGCCAGAAAAAGCACTAGATGACCAGTCATCGTACTATCGGACACACATAAAAATTAATTATACTGGAGCATAACCGAGCGAAGTGACGCAACAGCCGCCTACTTTACGAAATTATGCACCTAGTAATTAACTTTAATATATAACAAACTCAAACTTTATGGTGATCGCACGAAGGAGCGATAATTCATCTACAAAAGAAGGAAATGACAAGAAAATCACTGACAACGTCCAAACTGACGGATTAAGTGGTGACAGCCGTAGCAGACAGAAAACAGGCAAAAATAAGAAATCTAGCAACCCATAACTTCAGAATCATCAATTCAGACGAATACGAATTTGAAAAAAGAGCTACTGATAAAGCGAACTGATATACCAATAATATTAGATAATATAAAGAAACATAAAGGTAGTAAAGGAATTGATAAGTATGTAATAACACACATCTGTGTTCCACAAAAAACAAGAGTAAGAGCTGGATTTTGTAACATGCCACACGATTGTTTCATTTACTCATCGAATATTTAAGAAATAAGAAGTGTAATATTCAGTTAGAAAATTATTGAACGAATCAACATAGCGGGGAGACGAGGGATGCTCGCGCACAATAAGGATAGACAATTAGTTTTTTGCTTCTGGCTTTACGCCTCATCGACGTCGAGGTGGGAAAGGACTGGGGGCACGGAACGAGGAGGAATTCGGCCATGGCGTTTTGAATGAACTATCCAGGCATTCTTCTGTAGTGACCCAAATCTGGATGGCCGAATGGGGATTTGAACCCGTGTCCTCCCCAGTTCGAGGCCAGAGCGTTACCACTCACACTCAGCACGAAGTCGACCAGTATACCTGCTTATTTGTGAAGGAAGTGGCCCGCTTGAATAGCCATGAGTGATGGGAACTGTTAAACGGACAACTGAAGATGGCAAGATAAAGCAGAAGTGATATTGATAGACAACAATTTATGTCGTACGACAGTGCCTCTCAGGGGGGAGGGGGGGGGGAAGAAGTAGATTTCCAGAAGGGAAAAGTGAAGTCAGTGCAGTACTGAATTATTTCGATAATTACCAGTTCCTCGCAGTTTCGTAGGCGTGGACTGTAGCAGTACGCACCGCCCTCTTAAACCAAAATGATCAAAAACATTATTATGTACTTCTTTTTGTATGAAGAGAGTTTATAACAAATTTTAACTTCATTCCTCTGAATAATACGATGTCGTTCGTAAGCTGAAGACACAATAAACGTTTTGACATAGAGAAATTACCTTTAAATGGATTTTAATTTGTGGACACTTTTACTTTAATTCCTTATCTTTCGAAGTCACACCAAAATATAACATACCTTAGTCTACTCATAAGAGCACGGGCTGTAGATTAATCGAAACCTCATCAAAATTTAATCAGTAACTTTACAATGCCACATCAAAAGTTTACCCATTCTACCACGTTATACATTAATCAGAACTTCATTAAAATTAGACCAATGATTTTTTGAAAAATCATGTTGAAAGAAAAATTAACTTGAATTTGTCAGATTTTCAGAATCACATCAAAATGAGACATACCCCATTCTATCCGCGGCACTACATAATTTACAATAATCGAAACCCAAACAAAATCTAACCAGCAGTTTTTGAGTTAATCACGTTCAACGAAAAATTGGTACGAATTTGGTACATTTCTCAGTTCTCGACAATCACATCGATATGAAACACCACGGGCTGTAAATTAATTGCAACCCCTAGAAATCTAATCAGTAGTTTTTGCGTAAATCGCGATCAACGAAGAATTATCTTCAGTTTAGTCACATCAAACATAAACATTCCTTATTTTATCCATTAGAGCAAGGGCTAAACATTAATCAAAATCCAACTAGTAGTTTTTGAAATATCTTAAATTTATCGCATTTAGATGTCACATTAAATTGAAACATACACCGTTTTACCAGCAGGACCTAAGGCTATACATTAATCGAAACATTATTTAAAAACCAATCAGTAGTTTTTGGGTAAATGGCGTACAACAAAACTTTAGTCCATATTTCTCATTTTTTTCTACGTCGCATCAAAATGAAACCTACCATATTTTACCCGCAAGACCATGGGTTGCACATTAAATGAATCCCCGTAAAAATCTTAGCAGTATGTTTTGCATAAATCGTTCATCGAAAAATTGACGCTATTTTTTTTTTAAATTATCATTTTAAGGCGTCACATCAAAATGAAACATACCCTATTTTACTCGCGCCAAAATCCGGCCTGTAGTTGTTGCGTGAATCGCTTTCAACGAAAATCTGTTTTTTTTTTTTTTTCTGTTTTTTATTATTTCGAAATCATATCAAAATGAAGCATAGTGTTTCGTTCGCGAGGCCATGAGCTGCACATTAAAAGATACCTCAACAAGATCCAACCAGTAGATTTATGTGAATCACGTTTATCCAAACTTTCAGACAGACAGAAAGGCAGACAGGCATTATTCTTTTTTTTTTTTTTTAATGATAGTCCCTTCAATTATTTTGTTTCTATATATTAAATGTACATAGTTTCTCCTACTTACAGTTTTATAGATTACGGAAGTGGTAGAAAAACATAATACGTAATACTGAATAGATCAGATGTTTTTCCTACTAGTTAAACAGAACGCTTTCAGAGTCTGTAGTGGATGTTATGTGATAATGAATTTTGTCACACATTAACCTACGATTACTACGCTTGTCTTCTGCCATGATGACTACTGTTGTTCTAGGTGACTGTAGATACAGGGATGAAGTCAGCTACCAGCAGCACTGTATGTGGATCGCCGCATATCCCCACTGCGGCACACTGTGGTGTGGATATTGTCATTCTATGCCCAAATATCGCGATGTGTTATAACAATTACAATATTGCTCAATGAACTGATAGCAGAAGTAATGATATTGATGGCCAGTCTTCTTGACAGCTGCTTTTTGTAAGGAGCCATCACGCCCCCTACCCCGCTCTTTCAGGTAGCGAAGATAAGCCAAGCCAACAGCCTCCATCAATGTCGACCGCCTAGAGATACATGCAGATGTTTTTTTTTGGTCTTCCCATAACGCCCATTGAGAGTCATCTACGCCTTCGGGCAGAGGACATCACGGTGGACACTTTGTACCAGGCTCGTGTCTGTCGGTCACATTGTGTATGGACATGTCCGTAGCATCGACCGAACCTGGTGGCATCTGGAAAAATATTGACGCAGAAAACAAAAGTTATGACATATTTTGGCAAAGAAATAAAAAGGACAAGAATAATATTAAGGGAAAAACTATTAGAACAGGTCACATACTTCAATTACCTTCGATGCGATTCCATTTATGATCTGAGTAACGATGTCTACAGTGAAATTTAAAAATGCAAAACGGTATTGAGAATAATATCTAAAATCCAGAACAGACACTCACGTTTGACTTTGTAACACAGTTGCTCTTGCAGTGACCGAGCATGCTTTGTGAGTGGTAAAGCTCTGGCTTTGCATTTGGGAGAACATGGGTTCGAATCCCCGTCGGACCATCGAGATTTCGGTTCTCCATGGTTTTTTCCAAAATCATTCTATAGGATGGTTCCCTCAAAAGACCGTGGTGGAATTTCTTGCCCCCATTTCTTTCCCACCTGTAATTACGTCGACATACGCGAAGCATAAAACCATAAAAAATAATTAAAAAAATAAAAAAATATAAAAATTCTCTTACAACTATGATATTTGGCAGTGGATCATGGGTTATGAAACCAAAGAGAATTTCAAAGGCTTTGAGCATCCGAAATGAAACCACTAGATGATGGACGGAGCATTTAGACAGAATCGAAGATGGAGGGATATCAAAGATAATAAGAAAGTTATCGGCCGAAGATTGACGATGCGTTGGCAGGTCAAGGAGGCGGATAATACAGAACAGGTCAAAGACCTAATTGATGGATACTAAGACGGCGACGTAAATTCAAAGAAGTATCGGTAGGTTGTGTCGAATGTCACTGTAGTATTCGAGGTACCCTAAAAGGGGGGGGCGGGCTATTTTGCACCAAATGTTTTAGAGTTTTCACTAAAGACTTTTTTTCGGGGTATTAATGTTCATAAAAAGATACAGATTTTAGCATGTGCTTGCAATAGGATTTTTAAGAGTAGAATATGACCAATACAGTTAATTTTTATGATTTGGGTAGTTTATTATTTTTTTTTAAAGTGGGGAAAAGTCGTCCATATGTGCTGCAGACTTTGTTCCACATTGGGCAATAGCTCTATTTTCCGTTAAAACTAGGGATAAAAGCCTTGGTAACATATCAGTGTCCTTTAATCACATAGATTTCGTCTTACGTTTCAAAACCGGGGTATAAGGTTTAGTTCGCGTCACCAAAAAATGTGATCGGGAAAATTTAGCAATATGAAAATTATTAATGATAAATACATAATGTAGCATTCACTAATCCGGTTTAGATACTTTTTGGCCTTGGGCTGACGTCATAATCTGATGCTATCACACCGCAAAGTTGATTAACGAAAATGTTCAGAAATTATTGTGCGACGCTGCAAACATTTTTGTGAATCAATTTTGTATTGGTATTGCGTCAGAAGATGTCAGAGCATGGTCTTCAGCCTCTAAAACGTACTTGTTTAGCGGTTTATCGAATGCTACATTGTTATGTATTAATCGTTAATATTTTTCATATTGCTAAATTTTCGCCATCACATTTTTTTTGTGACATCTATTAAGCCGGGTACCAAAGTTCTTAGTCCCGTCGTAAAGAAAGAAGTTTGGCGTTGTCCGCTACGAAGGTTTCTGGGGAGCCAGCTTTCTCCTCCACGGCATACGACAAGGCAGACGTTCACCTAGAGAAATACGAGTAGTTTGCGCTTTGGCACTATGGAGCAAAGTTGGGGTATTGTTGATGGCCAGTGATTTTATTGTCGCGTCCCACGAGCGTCACCAATAGTGAATAAAATAATATTGAAACATGAATGTTGTTAATAGGATATTAGTAGTGAATGTATCGTGGGTAAATCATAATGCCTGAATTTAAATTTAAAAAATTAAGAGCTGAAACGTTTCATCGCAGGTTTCGTATCGTGAAACCTCTGCAACCTCAGAAAAAATAAGATATGAGACAGAGCATTCGTCGTCTGCTGATAGTTATGAGGTTGCGTCATACACATGAAACTACTCTTTACATAATAGGTGAGGTCAATTAACAGAATGATGCTCTTTCTTACTGTGCCAATATTACAGAGAAACAGAATTATAAATGTAGATAGCTAAGCACGTTAGATAACATCCTACTTGGAGCGATTTCTAACATTATGGATCCCTGTACTGTTTGAAATCATTATTCTTACAAGTATTAAGCCGTTATAACATTACTACGAGATCAGTCGAGCGGCATACTATGGAGAACAGGGAAATACGAGGAGGTGCTAAAACCTTCGAGTTAACATTTAGAGAGAAAAGAATTAGGAAACTACACATAATTGTGTATAGCACGTTTGTTCTGCCGGGGCAAACGCACAACGTTTTAAGATTGGTTTCTTTATTTGGTGCAGGCGAATGGTGAAGGTTTCATGATAGACGAAACTGAATCCCTAATCACCATCCTAGTTTCTACATCGCCAGCATCTGCGTTGGCGGTTGACTTGAGAATGCTATTGCTACCTTTCCACACGAACTTTCTCGAAAATTTTCCATTGGGGTAGGTTTCCGTTGCGTTCCACAATCTGTCGGATGTTATTGTGTATGTACAGCAAGTGAGCGGCCTGGTGGCTCAGTGGTTAAAGCGTCTGATAGGCGATCTAAAGATCCCCGGTTCGAATTTCTGTCTCGGTAGGGATTTTCATAGGCCCTTAACCACTGGTACAGCTTGCTGTGTAATTTGAAGTACGTCATAACGCTTCCGTGGTTCGGATTCCACGTTAAACTGTAGGTCCCCTGTACCCGGTAGGATTTCCGGGTTAGGTTAAGGCGGCTACAACAAGGACGGAATGCGCAGCCAATAGAAATCCTGTCACCAGGTCATTACGACCACACGGAATTTTTATTATTATTATATGTAGTAAGTGTTGTGTGTTTTGCGTGGTGAATATCATGGTGAAAGAAGAAAGATGGTGAATGCCGACATTTATGACATGCTTTTGCGAAAGACAAATACTGGTTGTCACATTAAACCGTCTCTGTCCGACGGTTGAATTATTTTCCATGTGACCACAGCCCGTATACAATGTGGAGCTGTTTCGGTTCCAACCCAAAGTAATGGTATACATTTTGGTGATTAGGTATTGTACATCACTCTGATGGACAAATACTAGCTGACAAAAATTTCTACCACCATCAGGGATCAAAACAACTAGAATCGGGTCAAAGCACAAGAAGTGGTTTCATTGGGCATATAGTGGAGAGTAAGCATAGGAAAAAAATGAGGCTCTCCCACTGCTTTGTATTAGTAATGAAAAGATCAGGGAGAAAGGTGAAACGATCAGAAAGTTGCTCGAAAGTGTTAGGGTCTTTGAGGCTATGCCTACAGACGCAGAAAGGAGAGATGAGGGGGAGGGGGCTCAGTGTGGAGGGAGAGAAGGATAGATGGAAGCTGATGACAGGTCGTATGAGAAATACGGTTAACAGGATGAAGAAGTCGGATACTGCAGAAATTGTATGGAGAAATAGGTTTGACCTGTTACCAGAAGCAGGAGAGGAACAATCTCATTTAGATGTAGAAACAAATAAGGTGCTGCAGGCCTTTAGGAATAGGGGCGTCCAAGGAAAAATAGCAAGAAAGGGGTTCTGCTGTTAGGTAGTAGCCATATGAGAGGTGTAGGCCCTCTTCTGCAGGATCAATTACGCACAGGCTACCAGGTCACAAGTTTTTTCAAACCTAGTGCAACATTAGATCAATTAATAGAAGTTCGCTTTTTAGGGATTTCACTAAGGAGTTTAGATTGGTAATAGTCAGAGGAGCGGGAAATAATATTGGTAGAAATGTGAGTTGTAGCATAGAGAGTGACCTGAAGAATGTGCTGAAGTAGGCGTAGCATACCAGAGTTGAACTCATGCAGCTTCTAAGTCTCCATAAATAGTCACATTTGAACTACGCCGGGAGGCGGGTAAACTAGGAAACGGAGGTGCTAGCTGGGAAAGGCATTCTTTCTGTCTTCGGAGTTGTGCCTGTGGATACACTTAAATACAAAGGGCAATGGGGTACTTTCTGAGTTGTTGTCCAAGGCTGTTAGGGAACTCACTTCCAGTGATGATGGAGTCAGGACTGTGCCTTTTTTTTAGGTTAGGGGCTGCTCGTGAAGGGATAAAAATAGGCGATCAAAGGGATTGTGATTACAGATCCACGATTGGAAAAATCACTAATGCTAAAGAAATAGAAGAAGGTTATGAACAATAATAGATGGGGGTTGAACTGTGAAGAATAACGTTAATGCTGAAAATATCATAAAGCCATATATTACTGGTGAACTGTAGAAGTATGATGAACAAAGAAATAAAATTTGGAAACTTAATAGGGATAGAGTCTTGGTTAGAAGAAGGAATACTGGACAGTAAAGTTTTCCGCTGGATTACCGAGTATACTGCAGAGATAGAGGAGCAATTGGTGGACGGGTATCCATACCGGTTAGCAAAGACTACTACAGTTCACTGGTGTTCATAGATCATCATCATTAGTTACTTTGGGTAGACTTCTGGGGCAGTAAAAAAGAAAAAAATCAGGGTGTTGGCTGCTTACCGTAGTGGAAGAATGAATAATGAAGAAGCTCTTGGGGATAAACTAAATTCAGTTCTTATTCAGAGTTCAGAAGTGAGCATAGAATGGTCATTATATGAAGGTATTTAAATTTACCAGGACAACTGGGTAGTAAATAAGATTAATAACACAAGGGAACAGAGTTTTTCAAATGCGATAGTAAGAGAAAGAAGCATTACACAAGTGTTAGAGCAGAACATAAGGGGACCAAACATGTTGGATATTTTCCTATTAAAGCCTGAGGATAAGCATGTGAAATCTCAAGCAACAGAAGGAATAAGTGATCACAATGCAGCTTTAACGGATATTAGGGGATTCAGTATACCAGTGGCCATAAATGAAGGGAGAGATAGGCCAATTATAAAAATCGTGAATTTAAGAACTGAAGAGATATTTCAGGGAAAGTTTCAGCAAATGGAACGAAGGCACAAGCATGGTGGAGTCGAAGTGGGAAGAGTTCAAGGAGATAATAAAAAAGGGTGAAGAAATATATATTACAAAACAGAAAATAAGGAGAAATACGGAACCTACATACTATAATATAAAGTTAAAGTGGCCGGCCTCGGTAGCGTAGGGGCTAGAGTGTTAGCTCCACGTGCCGAAGGTCGCCGGTTCGAGTCCGGCCTAGGGCAGGGTGTTTAGTGTATGTGTTGTCTCTATGTCATGTCCATCGTGTTGTGTCTAGAACCACTTGGAAAAATAATACACTGTGAAGCAATGAAATACACTGGATAATTCAAAATACACTTGAGTTGGCTGTATGGCCTCGAAGCCAGAAGCCATTAAAAAAAAAAAAAAAAAGTTAAAGTGGTTGGTGAGAAGAGAACATAACAGAGTTAAGAGAAAGAAAGTCAGTAGGGAACACTTGGAACAACTAAACAAGAAATTAATAATGACAGAGAAGGGGGCTAAAGATAAATGGGTTTATGAAGAATATTTTTTGTGCAGGAGAACCACTGGATGATTATCTAGAAATTTCTATGGTTTCATTAGAAAACTGATGTAAAGGGAAGATGTCTGCGGCACCGGAGCAGGCTGAATAGTAGTCGGTCTGTTTACCAGTAAAATTAGATTTACACCTGAAGAAGACGGCGGGTCCACAACACAATCCGGCGGTACACTAGTAAGGATTTCATTTCAGCATGGCGTCGGAAAGACTCCGTTCTTACTACAATCATTATTACTTTGTTAGTGTAAATCATTGTTGTAAAATGTAATGTATTATTGTTATTATTATTACTTCTTTAATAACATACCAAATTTAGTAAAAAATATCTTGAATTCCTGTAGCAGTACTTACCAGGTTGATTTATTCCCCTTCCAATCTCTTCCTAATTTTGTCCCTTCGTTGCTCATTAGAATAATCATGGTGTCTCAGGTGTGTGTATTTCTCCAAACTCTGGCCCAAATTCAATCAGATGTGATGAATCCATGATGAACCACCAATTGTTGATTGACTGAATGACGACGAACAGGATAAAGGCCCGGATACACTAGGGGACAAATCTGACGCGCAACACTGAGTCTGGGTGGCGCTGCAACGTTCCCCGCTGTCCCACAATGTTGTGTGCAACAATTTGCGCGACATTTACGTGCCGTGGGGCATGTTGTGTGTTGCCGCTTCCAGAGCGAAAACATCGCGTCAGTCCCGCGACATTTGTACCAGAGTGTAGTCGTGTGCGCAGCTTGCCATGTCGGTGCTGTGGGCAAAGTAAATGGTGCTTCACCTAATCGAGCTGTTAGAATTATGGGTTGTTGTGGGACACTTCAAACTGTGATTATCTGATTCTACTGGTACAGTGGATCTTTTTTTTTCTATCTCATAATTATGTTTAAAAATTATTCTGCCAGGAAACACTTCCGTGTTCATTTACAAAATATTCAGAAAAATTGTTTCTTATTTCCATAACAGATTCAGAATAACGTCTTCCTCTAGCATCAACATATTATGACATCCAATTTCTCTGCGTCATGATCCTTCCACAATTTCGTGATCCATATTTTCAGAATCAAAGGTTTCATGTGGGGTGTACAGTGATCTGGACTGACTATTGCGCTTTAAAAAATTATGTAGGTTTACACACGCCATTACAAGTACTTCAGCATTTGCAGGCTGGAGGGCTATTGGTGTACGGAATATACGAAATACGACACATAAGATTACAAACGCATTTTCTACAACTCTTCTTGCTCTTGATAGTCTGTAGTTGAAAATCCGCTTTGTAGTACCCACGTCGTGATTGCATCCTCATATGTTCGGTCAATGCAAAAGCACTGTCTCCTATCAACACGAAAGTCATATTTGGTCCAGCTTATCGTACTGGCTCTGGATCTGGCCACGTAAGTTGATTAGCAGCCAGAGCTATATTAAAAAGCAGTTTCTTGGAACACTCCACTGTCAGAAGATTTTCCTTTTGCACCGCAATTTGCATAAATAAAATTATAACCGGCATACACAATAGCCAATAGGACAATACTAAATTGTTCGTTTTAGTTATAATAGTCGCTGCCGGAATTGGATGGAGCCTGAATCAAAACGTGTTTGCCATCAATAGATAGATGTGTGGAATTTCCAAAGTATTTCATAGTCACAAGCCTTTTCCTTCCATTCATTTGTAGTAGCTGGATACTGAAACAGCATAAATAATAATTAACATAATAGTTTGTAAGGAAACATATAAATTTTAAGTTTCCTGGCTCTGCGCAATGATATATATCGATTTTGTATGCGCCTATCAGCTGTCTAGGATAGCAGCTGTGAGCCGGCAGGAAGTAACGCCTAGGTGTGACAGGGTGAGAGGCCGGGACACCCTCGCAAGGAGCGGACAGTAGGCGACTGGCAATTTAAAACTATTAAAAGCACGGTTTTGTGGTGGTTCGCGTAGTTTTGTCATAAAAAAATATTGAATAAAATTAAAGAAATTAAATAAAATCATGAGAATTTTAATATTTAAACCTCAAGAACTATAATCAAAATCCGTGTTTTTAGTTTGTTGAGAAAAATAGGCACATTTATAATAAGACGCAATCTTTAAATATTTAAAATATAAATTCATTTAATTGTCCGATACAAAATTTCTCATTTGAGCCTCTCTTTGTTTTCTACGTGTTAACATACTTGATTTTTTAATATTAATAATTCTGTTATATGCGTATCGAGCACGCGTCCTACGAAACTGAACTACTTGATATAAGTATGTACGCAGCACTAACCAACGCAACCTCCTCGGGCAACATTTCTGCAACTGACTAGTGTGTCTGCTAAATGTTCCGCGGCAGTGTTCCCGGGTGTTGTCCAGCGACATGCCGCGCGGCAAGTTGAATATTAAAGGGAACTCATCCACACCATACTTATGGGTTAAAAGAATATATTTCATAAACAAAATAAATGACAAATATAATTATAGGTTTGCACAAGTTACAGTCAGGTACCGACGCTCAATTTTTCTCGATGGGAGTTTCTCGTGTCTACGTTAAAACCTCACGTTCGTGAATCACTAAAAAGAAAAAAGTACACAATGAATAAGCGCAATCGTTCTTAAAATACAATGGAAAGGTCTTCTTATTGTCGTACACTCTTTCTACAGAGTCTCGCAGTTTTCATATTATGATAATGTTGATGTCCTGCTCCAGATTTCATACCAGCACACAGCACTACATTCCAGTTATCCAACACATAAGGTGGTGATGACTAACACTTGTTAAGAAGCACACACAAAACACGCACAAAAATATAAATGAATAAGCACTAGTAGTTATACATCAAACAAAATTAAAAGTCAGTTTGCATTGAAGACGAAATGTTTCATAACAAAAAAATTCATGTGTCTCCTACCTACTTTTCTTTTTACCGAAGAAACTTTAATTAGTCATGTCTAATTGTATCGCAATCTTACCCAACTAAATAGCTAAACAAAGAGATATAGTATACACTCCAGAGTCCCATTAAAATTCCGAAACATATTGTCTAAGTGCGTTTCTCCAAGAGTTGTTATGCAAAGTTGTGATAAAGAGCTGTAGTTGGTAATCGCAATGAAATTTCGTGTCGGTTAACTTTCCTTGCGGAGGAAGTCTTCGTTAAAACTCTCCAAATATGAATGTGGGCAGAGAATTCAAATTTAATTATTTCAAGAATGTCTGTTATCTTGGAGACCTATACACAACGACGACCAATGTATTGAACTAATGAATTTCTGGAGTATGTTGGTCTATATTACAACACCTTCATTTCCTAGGAACTACATGAATATCACTATGAACTACAAGTTAATTGTAATCAATGAATACTAAATCCTCAACTAAAATTTCCATGATGTTGATATTTTCCATGACCCCTTGAGCAAATTTAAAAATAATCAGCTGAATATGTAAACATGAAATATTTGATATAACGTATGTTATTCTTGGTTCTGTTTAGTTACGAAATCAAATAAATGTTATCTTAATATACCTTAATTAAATAAATAGACCTTATTACTTAGACACATGCCTTATTTAAATCTAAATTACCTTTCAACGTATGAATAAAGAGCGGAAGTATTTAGAGACCTCAAAACCAGTTAGACTACAAGAGGACCTAGCTCTCGCTTTAATGGCTGATGGGAATCTTTCGACATACCAGTATAACACAATACGCCAGCAATCAAAATGTATTAAGAAGAAAATGTAGCCATCTTATTATAGAATAAAAATGGCAATCATGCTATCCCGGTGACATTAATGTCACTGAAATAAGCTGTACACTCTTACAGATAATACAATTACTCGATTGTGCAAAGTACGAAAAGAGGTCCTCAACACTATGAATAATTATTAATATCATTGCAAAATGAAGTTGTGAAGAAGCTGAACAAAATAAGTACAAACAAAAATTTTCAGACTTTTTCTCTTATAATTTGACAATTTAGAAATTACCATCTACTGTATTTTGGTGTATATTTATTTACTGACTGTCTTATGCGTTCCATGCTGTTCACACTTACGTCATGATCCTAAGATACTAAAGGATACAAAAATATGGAATATCAATTAGATTACAAATTTTGTTTGGAATAAGTAATTGAAACTTTATGTAATTCAATGATTCTGTGGGGTATCGCACATTAAATGCTTCGGCATATTAGAAATAAAAATTAAATCATAATAGTCAAGTAATTTATGGGAACCATCCTGTTCATTTTTATCTAAGCTTACTCAATGAAATGAACTTGGATTGATTCACTTTTCGTAGAATAAAACTGACGCTGTACTGTACTGTGTATCGTCGGTGGCTACCAACTTCATCCTGTAAAGGAACACAGTATTTGCTTTAGGCAGTGAGTTTAATGGTATAACATTTGAAACTAGAGCTGAAGAAAAAGTCATTTCTCGTGCACATGCTTCACATTTAAACACAGTGCCGCTCTAGTCTTGCAGCCGTAATGTCAGACAGGCATCAGAAAAACTGCCAATTTTTTTCCTGGTGATTCAATGATCCAATGAAAGTATGTTCAGAGTTCAGTTTTATTTCTTTTTTAATCTTTTAATTCCATAACGGTTTACAAACATCGTCGACTCTTAAGGAGTTTGAATTCCTCACAGCCATATAGCCAAAAAACAACGAAATGATATCGTTGGTGGCCTGTTCCGAACTGCCTTCGCATGGGCCTAGAAAGATTCGGGAAATTGCTATAAATCTAAATCTAGACTGTCAGGTGAGGATTTGAACATCCCGAATGTGAGGCTGAGCGTCTAAAACAGGGGTGGCCAACCCGCGGCCCGCTCTGAACATTTTTCCGGCCCGCGAGATTCATCACACTTTTACAAAATATATTTATTTTATAATGGTCAAAGTAGTGAAAACCAACGTATCGATAAAAATACATTATTTGTTCATCCGTATATTAAAAAACTAACTGCCGAAATTGTAAAAAAAAAATATAACTTTGATTTTAAAATAATAGTCTTGCGAATATATGACAGATATTGCCTGTTTTATTTATAAGTTTACAGTTATGAGTTAGGAGAATATGGGGTTGTATAATTTTATATACTGCCCGCGGAGTTGTGATGCATTTCGAAACTGGCCCGTAAGATAATTTGGTTTGGCCACCCCTGGTCTAAATCTATCAACATGGATTGAAAGACGCATGTCTCAAAAGTGCATTAAAGTAATTTTACATCACTATTGTAACCACACAAGTTAGAGTAGGCTCATATCTGTCGTGCAATATATCCTCCCGGCGATCCCTTGAACTTGACCGGACCTTCGCGCATGGCATTTAGCCATATCCTTGAACTCGGAGACGTGTTTACAGATTTTTTCACAAATCTTGCAACACTCAGAACCGTCCATACTAGGCAGATAATTACTTGGAATGGCTGTCCGAACTTGAAGGCCTTACGATTTGGTTCACTTCACAATCACTCGCTTTATATTCTACCGTTTCGTCTGGTTACGCACGGCACAGGACGATCGAAGTTTAGATTCTGATAAAGCTGAGATTTCCCTTGAAATCCTTCAAGCCACTCAATCTAATACCGAATGAAAACCGGATTGGTGCTAGTGGTAAGGTGGCCGAACCCCACTTTTGAGCCACTTGAGAAAATCACTTAGGCTGAGCATATTCAAAGAAATTATAATGAGTTTGTTTGGCGCTTAGTGGAATTCTTGTAAGCAGTCATTAGATGAATGTTGGTGTTAGATTGGAGTAGATATATCCCCTTCAACCCAATTGAGCACTGTCTTGGGGTTGTGAAACAGTGTTTACAATTCTTAACAAACTAATAATATTACTTACTGTTGATCATGGGTTAGTTATGTAGCATCCCATAAGTACCATCAATATCCAGCATTAACTACAGATACATAACATTCTATGTCAGATGATATATTTGAATGCATTTTCCAGAATCCAACTTAACTACTATTTTGTACATACCGTAGCTTCACAAAAAAATTGTTCATTATTTTTCAATAACTTTTACAACTTCCCCTTCCTCGACACCAAAATATATTTCCTTTCTTCATCCTTTTCATTTACCAAATTCCAAGAACAAGGGCGTATCCAGGATCAGAACTAGAGGGGGGCAGGATTTGAACTGGGGGGGGGGGGGGGGGCAACTCATTTTGGTTTCGAGGAAGTGGGGTGGGGGACTGAAACATGACATTACAAAATCAAACTCAAACCTATTCAGAAAACTATTTTTATCATTGATTAATATACGTAGTAACCCAACTACTTAATCTAAGGACCTACTATGTAGTTAATTAAGATCGTAAGTCAGTTAGTTTTTTATGTAAACATTAATTGTCTCGGAATTTAAATTTCAATAATTTTGTTTGTCAATATCTCATGGTGTTCTTTCACGAAATTTCGATGCACACTCGTCAGACATAATCCTGTCAATCTTTCTCTCCCAAAGTGCTCCTGAACTAGTTCTTCACTCGTCGAAGCGTACTGAAGGCAACTTAATTTTTCTTCTAGGGGGGGGGGGGGCAGCAGCCCCCCTCTTGCCCTCGCTGGATACGCCCATGTCCAAGAAGCAACGTTTCTTACTGAATTAAATAGGGTCTGAAGCAAAATCTCTATCAGTTTGGGTTTATAGCTGCCAGGCTTTTGTAAAAGAGGTACTTATCTCCTGTGGTATAACAGTGAATAAAGGCCTCCAGAAAATGTTATATTTTTTTCCCTACAATTTACAGTGGCTTGTTATACTTATTTTTAGTATCAACATTGAGCCCATTGTGTTGTGTATTTTCTTCTACAAAAGACAGTAGGGAATATGTGTACTATGCTGGTATTGGAAATGCACCTAGAATCCTAAACAGATTTCTGTATTATGTCTGTGGGATTATTCTCTAAATAATTTGCATGGCACCATTTCTGACTTAATTATTTTCTGTGGTTGTTCTCCCAGAAGAAGATGTGATAAGTGGACAGGGATTGAAAATATGGAAAATACATGAATTTCCTCATTTATATATCAACTATCCTCAATGAGAAGGTTGCAGAACAAAGGACATATTTTTTTTTATTTTTTGGCTGAATATGTTGGTTCCATTTCAAACTGTTCTCATGTAAAACTGCTTTCATTACTTACTTTTCCTTCAAATATCACATTAAAGCTGTCTACTTTCTGTAACAAACTGAAATAATGGTGTCTTCTGTGTTGAATATTAATTTATTCATAGTGACACATTTATATTATTTAGAGTATAATTTGCAGTGTTTTAAAGATTTTATGTTAATGAAGTCTCTAATGTATGTCGGTGTCATCTGCAAAGAACACCATATTATCAGTATCACCTAATATGCATTCTTCTTCTATCCGATTCCAGGTGTAGGCAGTTATCATGGAGGATGTACCATTCCGTGAAAACTCTCTTGGGAAGATGAAGTGGAGTGTTCTCCCATTACCTTCCACTAGTATGTGTAATTGTAGGTGTGGATAGCTGTTATCAAGTGTGTGTCCAGTATGAAGTGTTTTTTTGTGTTGTATGTAATCAGAGATGAAAAATGAAGGCTGTGGAAACCATTGCCGCCCCTGCACTGCTCTTTTGAAAGGTAGGTTTGGCCGCCAGGATTAACATCCCCATCCAGCGGATGAATTACCATCTACACATCGAATGTCCTCACT
Organism: Vandiemenella viatica; assembly: GCA_031002005.1. NCBI lineage: Eukaryota > Metazoa > Arthropoda > Insecta > Orthoptera > Morabidae > Vandiemenella > Vandiemenella viatica. Next base: position 54,666,596 of record CM061921.1, read on the forward strand.
CTATACACAATGCTGAAAGGTTTGGAATTCAACCCAGGTGCTTTGTGCACAATCTTCTGGTAGTAAATTGTGCATCACCTCCTCTCCTATCCTGCCGGCCAATTCCTGATGATGAAAATTTCTTGCAGCACCAAGTGTCGAACCAGCTAGCCCCACGTGAGTGCTGGACATGCTAATGACGCCACAGCCAACTAAGCCAACAGGGCAGGCCTAATATGCATGGGAGGTCATTCATGTATTTTAGGAACAGCAGTGTGCCAGGAATTTACCTCTGTAATACACCTTGCATAACTATTCACCATTAATTGTCAATAGACCATCCCTAAATCAAACGTTATTTTACTGAGTGTTTTATTTTTATGTGAATATTTACATATTCCTTAACCATTGCTTTGTAGAATACCAGTATCTCTAAAACTGCTGACAAAAATGATACAGGGCTATAGTTATCACTCTTTGAGGTATTCTTATACAAGTAAATTGGTTGGATTATTGGTGGCTTGAGTGAGTCAGGAAAGATACATTATGCAAAAGGCCTACTGTACTAATAGTGTTATTACATTGTTTGAGTGCATGAGAAGATACTTCATCACAACCAAACTACTTTTTTTTTTTGAGAAGTTTAATCTTTTTTCTATTATTTTGGCCGGTGGTGAATAGAAACATACATGAGCCAAGTATTGTTAGTGTGTCCTTGTCAGTTTATAATGTTCCTATTATCTTTTCGGTAATTGTTTAGAAATGGTTATTAAAAGCAGATCTCAATGAAGAGTTATCATTTACAAGTTTAGTGTTTAAAGCTGTTGTCTTATGTTTGTGGGATGATACACTGGTTTCTTTTTAAATAATGCTCAAAATAAATTTTAAGCTATTACCTGATCTGCTAGTTTCCCTGTTATAGCCAAATGTATTTCCAATTGCTTTGGTTAAGATTCCATACTAAGTTTTCTGAATAGTTCATTATCAATCTTACTACCTTCCATATAAGTTATTCATTTATGCCTGCAAGATATTGTAATGCCAATTCCAAGCCAATTATTCTTAACTCAGTTTTGACTGATTGGAAATAATCTCATATGGAGCCATTTATGATAAATTTCCAAAAAAACAGCTTGTGATAATAACTGAATTTATTGTTTGTACAGGTCATTTAAAAATAGTTGTCCAGTTCCCAGTCATATACTCTTTACTCTTTATTCAGTGTTTTAATCCCATTATTTATTGGCATAGTTTTGGTAAATCTTTTATCTGAGATGCTCCCTTTTCCAAGTTCATTCAGAGTAATTATTTGTGCATTGTGATCTGACAAACCATTTACATTAAAACTGTAATTTATTTTCTTCTATAAAAATGGTGTCAATGATGGTGCTATTTATCTGTAAACTGGTGGAGAAATTTAGACAAAAACTGAATGGTTTTAGCTTTAAGAAGGTAATATATTTGGTAATTATCCTAGTGCAGAAGTTAAGGTAAAGAAACCACAGAGAATGATTTCTCTTTTAATTCAAGAAAAAATTTTGAGTACTATTTCAATATTATTGCAAGATGCATTAAAGTTTCTATGGAAGGCTCAATAAACTGTAACCTCACAAAATTGTTGGTATCTATTTCTGACTGTACTTCACAACATTCAGATTCTTGTTCCACATAGCATTTAATAAAATTCAAGAATATTGTTAATACTTTCTCTAATATTATATTGCTACACCACCTATTCCGATCTCTGACCTACAATAATATGATGCCAATTCATATAATTAACTAAGGAGGAGACACATTCTCATTTTTTAAGTGATGCACTGTTAAACATTTGATGTTTACATTCAGATACAATAATTGTTTTGTTTCTTCTACAGAGTTTATTAGATCATAAATTTTTCTACTTTGTTAGAAATAACCTTAACATTCTGAATAAATATAGCTTTTTTAGGCTAACATTATTTATTTTTACCATTAATATGGTTGTACTAATTTCTAAAGTATCTCTTCTTATTCCTGGCTTCAGGTCTAAAAAATACTGAGTTGGGCCACCAACTGAAACTGGGAAGAGGTCTACAACTCTACATCCATCTGTCTTCTCCTGGTGCTATTTGTTATCAGTTGAATGTGCATTTGTTTGGCTTCTAATAGTCATGCAGAATCCAAGGGAGGTACGATCGCTCTGACATCTATCAGGTGAATTTGTGTTTGATCAGCCTGTCACAATGAACATTTCAGATCTGCCCGAGTGTGTTATGCATACTAATGCTGTTCCCATAGGATAGATTGTAATGTTCTATGTGGCAAAAAATAAAATAAAAACCACATTAGTTTGAGAGGTGCTTTTGGCAATGCTGTAAAATATCTTACCAGACACCTAACAGTAGCAAAACAGCAATTTATTAAAGAGGGCAAAAACGATCCAAGTCCGTTTTTACTGTTACTAAATAGCACAACATAAAGCAGTTTGGTCAAATTCTGAGAGGAACTAAGTAAAACCTGCCAAAGCTGATCCTCTTAGGTAAATTCGATATCCAATGTGGAGTACGATGGAGAAAAAATAAAAATCCTTTCACGATGGTATCAAAGAATGGATTGGGGTGCCAACAAGCTATTTCATCTGGAAACAGGCAGAGAAGCTTTTGCTATGCTGATAACCACTGTCAGGGGAACTGGACAAGGGCCATGAGAACAAAAATAGGACTAACTGCTAGTGGGAAGTTGTGTTCCAATTATAACTCATCATATGCAGTACATTTTGAATTTAGCATATTGATCATATTTAACCCTGTTGATAACTACAATTTACGGAATCATATTATTCCCAAAAATTGCAATCTCTGGAACGAACAATTACAACCAAATACTGACATAGCTGAAATACTTGACAGAAACACTGAGCATTTCCGCAGAGATCTGGTTGACTATCGACGATAATGGAGTATGACCATAAAGTGTAACACTTAATTTAATAGTTACTCTACACTGACAATGAACGAAGAGTGGGAGATACCATTTCCCGAAATAGCTTCGTACTAATGCCGGGAAGGTTTATTCAAAAGACTATGACCAAATTCCTTCGCGTTGCTTGCCCAAAATCCTCTCCCAGTGGTAATGACCATGACGTCACCAACGTCAAAGAAACTTAATAAATTTAAATTAAAAATATGAGGTCCTTCAAAACTATCAGACTTTATCTTTTTTAAGTTGAAACAAAACACGCATAAGAGGCCTCCTAGGTAAGAACATGTAAGGGATCTTCGTGTGGATGCACGAATTCTCCGGAGCCTCATCTGCTGGAAATCAACCTGTGAATGCTTGTGTACAATGAACGCATACCTGTTTGGTATTTGCTACAAATGATGCAAGACGGGCAGCGGTAAGTTTGATGATAATCAGATGACTGCTATTTGTATGATTCAACAGACTTTCTCCCACGTTTTCCAGGTAGACAAGCAGCAACGTCGAACTCAAGTAAACATTTTTGTTTCCATAAGTATACAGCATAAGACTAATTTATTACCAATAGTGCGTTCGTGATATCATGCTCCGAAATTGTGAAGGTCTAATACAATTCTGGTATTAAGAGTAAACGGTCGTTGTGGTGCAATTAAACTTAAAACTAAAGGAGAAATAGATTTTACAGGCGTACTGTACATAAATATGAATTTCGATATATGCTTTTCAGAAGCTTAAAATTTATAGACAATAGTATATGCACTATAGTGCTAAACCGAGGATAAACTTATATTATTTGTAAAATTTAGAGTAATCTCATGAGGTACTTGTACCGGTAGCAGGGATAAGGCAGCTTCTGAAGTAACTCTCGATCTATTCTCTATATTCATCTCGAGCAGCTAGTTAATGAACCTACGCGGTGATCATTTTAGATCTGCTAGTTACCAACAGGCCAGAATTATTCACCGAAATTTCAAGACTACAGGAATAAGCGACTACAAAGCGGTGATTGCGACTGTCAAGTTAATGACAAAGCGAAAAAGGCGAAAACGACGGATTGTATACAGATTCAATAAGGCCTCAAGGAGTGTTTTAGAACTACCTGAGGAATAATTACCATAACTTCAAGTTAACAAGGGACACCGTTGAAGAGATGTGGCATCGATTTATAACTATAGTCAGGGAAGGTATGGAAATACATATACCGAAGCGGACAATAAAGGGGTAGAATGATCCACCGTGGTACACACGCGAAGTCAAAAGATTAGTCAAAAAACAAAGGAGGATACACGCACGCTCAAGGAGGAAAGGGTGTCGTAGTGATTTAGAAACCTTAGCTGAGTTAAGAGGACGTGTTAAGAATGTGATGCGTGAGGCCTTCAACAATTTTCATTCCAACTCTCTCTCTAAGTCTCACAGAAAACCCAAGGAAATTTTTATTGTATGTACGAAAAGTCTGTTGTACCAACAACAATATTCCAGCACTAATTCGTGAAGGTTCCGAGGTTAATGAAAGCCGCGACAAAGCAAACCAAACATACTAAATACTGCATTCAAAAATTCATTTATTGATGAAAATAAGGATAGCATTCCCGTTTTTCCACGTCGTTTCGAATTGGTGATGGAATCATTACGAATGGATACTGCAGGTATCATAAAGCAATTAGAGCTCCTGAAGTGGGGGAAAGCACCGGGCCCCAATGGAATTCTAGTGAGAGTATTTTCAGAGTTCGCGGCCGAAATCGGATCATTTCTGTCTGATATACTCAATAAATCCTTAGAACAGCGAAAAGTACCTTCCGACTGGAAAATCGCGCAAGTAACTCCAATTTTCAAGAAAGGTATCGAAGTGATCCTGGAAACTACCGTCCCATTTCTACAATATCTGTTTGTAGTAGAGTTCTGAGCATATTATATGCTCGAACATTATGAATTTTCTAGAGATAATAATTTGCTTACAACAAATCAACACGGATTTCGGAAGAAAAGATCATGTGAAACACAGCTGGCCCTATTTACACACGACGTAATGAAAGTTATGATGCAGGTTCACAAGTAGATGCAATTTTTTTAGATTTCAGAAAGCCTTTGACTCTGTGCCACACAACCGCCTTTTAGCGAAGCTTCGAGCGTACGGTATATCGGATCAGCTTTGTGAATGGATAAAGGATTTTCTAACTGGTCGGTCGCAGTGTGTGTCGTTGAAGGAGAAAGTTCTTCTAATCTAGATGTTACATCGGGTGTACCTCAAGGAAGTGTAATAGGACCACTTCTTTTCTTAATTTTTATAAACGATCTCGGAGACAAAGTGAAAAGCCTTTTTAGATTGTTTGCTGATGATGCGGTTATTTATAGGGAAGTAAGAATTTGGCCGATTGCTTAGAAATTCAGCGCGATCTGGATGTTATTTTGGCTTGGTGCGCTGAGTGGCAACTTACTCTAAATTGTAAAAAGTGCAAGACAATGAGCATAACTAACAAAAAGAATCCGATTGTTCAGAAATACGAGTTAAACAATCAGTTATTGATATGGTCGATTCTATTAAATATTTGGGAGTAACAGTACAAAAACATGAAATGGGACATACACATTAATTTTAGTAGGTAGAGCAAATTCTAGGCTGCGATTCATAGGTCGAATCTTGAAAAATTGTAATGAACAAACAAAGGAGATAGCGTACAAATCTCTTGTGCGTCCACATTTGGATTATTGTTGTGCCATTTGGGACCCGTTTCGTAAGGGATTGATCGAAAGTATAGAGAAAGTACAGAGAAGAGCCGCTCGATTCGTGACCGCTTGCTACAGTCCTTATGAAAGCGTCACAGAACTGATTAGTAGACTAGGCTGGGAGTCTCTGGTAGATAGACGACGCACGTTTCGTTAAACTTATTGGTAAACATGTGTACTCCACTTTCACTACGAGTGTAGTGAAATACTTCGTCCACCAACCTATTTGAGTCGGAATGACAGGAAAGAAGATTAGAGAAATAAGGTGCCGCACTGATTCTTATATGAATTTTTTTTCCCTCTCCATTCGGGATTGAAATGCACAGCAAAGTGATTAGTTTTGGTGCTGAGCACCCTCTGCCACCCATAATTTTGTGAATTGCAGAGTATATATGCAGATGTAGATGAGTCTTAAATTTCAGGGGAAAAGTTTGATTATTAACGGTTCTATCGCAAAAAAAAATAAAATCTGCGAACAGACATTAAGCTCCGTAGACCGACCGAGTTAGGATGAGGACACATTTTCTCTCCTACCTAACATTCGGTACGACGGGGGTCAAATCACGTCCGGCCATCCTGACTAGGGTCTTCCGTGGTTTTCCTGTCACTCAAGGCGAATGCCAAGATGGTTCCCTACAAGGCCACGGCTGACTTCCAATCCCCTTCCCCTTTGGCTTAGTCGGCTGAAACGGGTCCCCCAGACCCTCCAGTAGCCCGCCTCCCAGGCTCTACCTGGGAGGAATGAAATTTGTAATATATATATATGTATATAAGTGAACCAAATTCACCAGACCGTCATTACCCCTAAAATAGTTGAAGTGACTTTTGCGACTGCGACGTGTAAATATGCTGTTTGGTTTCTTAAAATGTTTATTGTTTTCATACAACTGTACACGGGAAAAATAAATGGTAACACTCTTCCCGGATTGTTCTATAGTTTTCTCGTACTTTAAATCGTATTTTTTTTTTAAATATGTTTTATTTTCTAACCGCTCTGTTGCCGGGCTCGCCCAGTTCAGCGGCGTTTCCAAGCAACAGCGAAAG